>AFQZ01000043.1:0-108707 GCA_000222935.2 Aciculosporium take MAFF-241224
ATATATAGCTCTTATACTGCTTAAATATATAGCTAGAGAGGTCTTCTTATTACTAGCTTGCTTTAAACTCTTAAATACTATATTATTAAATACGGTTACTATTAATATATTACTTAATTATATAGCTCTTATAATGCTTAGATATATAGCTAGGGATGTCTTCTTATTACTAGCTTACTTTAAACTCTTAAATATTATATTATTAAATAGGGTTACTATTAATATACTACTTAAATATATAGCTCTTATACTACTTAGATATATAGTTAAAGAGGTCTTTTTATTACTAACTTACTTTAAACTCTTAAATACTATATTATTAAATAGGGTTACTATTAATATGCTACTTAAATATATAGCTCTTATACTACTCTCTCTTTATATCTTTTATAATAAGGCCTTTATGCCTTAGAATACTATTATATATACTACTTTATTAGTACTACTATTGCTCTGCTCTTTTTTTATAAACTTATTTAAGAATATTAGTAAGTATAATAACTGTGCCTTTACTATAGCTACTTTTAAGAAATAGTCTAGTCTTTAAAATAGTCTATTAGCTAGGTTTAACTTCCCTAGCCTATACTTAATTATAAAATTATATAAATAAAGTTTATTTAATACTATAACTTATTTACTAAAAAGCTTTAGTTTTATTACTAAGTATTTATAGTTTAAGTAATTAATAACTACTTTTATTAAATACTATAAGTAAGCTAGGTAATGTCTTTATATATAAAAAGCTTCTTATATAGCTAGTAGCTTAGTATTAGGTATTATATAGTAGAGTTTAAGACCTAATAACTTTTATAATATATATATAACTAGGTACTAATTACCTAGCACTAATATTACTAATACTATGCTAATAGTAAACGCTAAGGCATTTATTTTAACTTAAAGGGGGGCTATTAAATTAAAATAAACTAGGACTAATACTTCTAAAAACTTTTGTTTTAGTATCTTAAATACAGCTTATATATTATAAGGTAGTTTAAAGGTCCCTTTAAAGTCTCCTTTTAAAAGGTTTATTAATAGGATAGTAATTTTACTATATACTCTAATAAACTATTAATAAAACCCTATAAACCTAAGAAAGATTTATATATTTAGTATACTGCTTAGTAGTAGCTATTTTACTATTGCCTTAATATATTCTGGTTTTATTTTAATACCCTTTAGTATAATAATAAATTTAAGAAAGCTAACCCTTATTATTAAGAATTTATATTTATTAAGGTTTATATATAGCTTTATAATGCGTAATCTCTATAAAACTAGTTTAACATACCCTTTATATATAGCTGCATTACTATTATAAATTAAGATATTATTTAAATAAATAATATATATTATATTTACTAGCTCTTCTAGTATAGTATTAATATATTCTTAGAAGGTAGCGGGTGTATTTACTAGGCTAAAAGGTATAATAAGATATTTAAAGTAACTATATTAGCATTAAAAAGCTATCTTTTACTTATTACCCTTATAGATATATATCTAGTAATAAGTATCTTTTAAGTCTAGCTTTATACAAATTATTACTTCTTTTAATTTATTTAATAATTCTAATATAAGGGGAAGAGGGGCCTTATCCTTCTTAGTAACTCTATTAAGGCCTTTATAATTTATATAAAGGCATAGTTAGCCTCCCTTTTTTAGTATAAATAAGATTAATGCTTTTACTAGACTTATTAATTTTTTTATCTAGCCTTTCTTTTATATATCTGCTAAGTATTTGTAAAGAACTTATAGCTCTTTCTTTACTAGGTTATAAATTAGCCCTTATAGTAGTATTCCTTCTTTTATTAATTCTATTATATAAGTTTTTTTTTCTAAAAAGGGTAGCTTATTAGCTAACTCCTTTAAAAATATATTTATGAATTCTTTATATTTTAGTAAAAGTGCCTTTATAATAACCTCTTTACTTATTTTATTTTTATCTAGCTCTTTTTAGAAAATAAATAGTTATACTATATATTAGCTAAGGATTAGCATTATACTTGCTGCTTTTTTTATATAGTAAACCTATTATAAACTAGTAACTAGATTTAGGTGTTTCCTTATTACTAAGTGTCTTTAATAACCTAATGCTTATAATAGTACTTTTAGCTTATAGTTTATAGCCTAGTTTATTTCTAGGATTAGTCCTTTTTTAGTATTTACTATATAATAGCAAAGTTAATAAAATTTATTATAACCTATACTATCTGTTATTTATACTACTTTATTAATAATACCCTAGGACCTTATAAAAAGGCTAGGAAAGGGAACGACCAACACCGCGGACATGACGCGGTATTACGCCTAAAACGAAAAAGAAGCATAGAATTAGATTCCTTATTGTTAAATACCCCCCCTAGTAATAGCATATTACACAAGGGGAGTAAGCAGTATAAGGGGTGTAATAATTAATAAATTTTTATATAGATCTATAACTAACAAAGGATAAGGCACTACTTAGGAAAAAATACAATATTAAGGAGAGAATCCTAAAGTAATAGTAGTACAGGAAAAACTAAAGAATAAAATGAAATTACTAAAGGAGTTAATAATAAAAGTTATTCTAAAGGCAGAAATAATAAAAGTATAGGCTTTTATTAGGACCTTTATATAAGTTACTATAGATATAAGAGGGGAGATAGCCTAAGCAAAGACTAGCACAGGAGATCTATAGGTATTAATTATAAAAGCAGTTAATAGTAAAGTTAAAACCATAGTTAAAAAGGCAGTTAAGGAGGTAATAGAGGCCGTCCCTAGGACTAGATTAACGGTTAGGGGGACTTAAGTAACTGTTACAGCTTGCAGAGTTATAGGGCAGAATATAATAATACCTTTAGCCTAAACGGAGGGTATGGCAATACCAGCCCGCCATTACTGGGAAGCAATGGTAAAGGGAAACACCATTAGTAAGGTAGTTAGGAATAGATTACTAGGAGAGATTATAAAGGCAGTAAACAGTGCTATTAGTATAGAGGAGGTAATAGCAGTATATAGACTGCAGAGTAAAGACACAGTTATTATGTTTACTAAGGCAGGGAGGAAATAGAAGGAAAACACGGCCTGGGTGAGAGTTGCCTTTAGACCTATAGCGGAAGTAAACAGGAAGATGTTTAGTGTAATTATTAAGGGATTCCTAATATAATTAATAAACTATATTGCAATCAAGGATATAAGGAAAAACATTAAAAAGGAGAATAGTCTAAACATAGCAAAGATAATAGTGCAGAAGCTAAAGGGAATAGCGACAAGGGCACTACTAGTGGTTAGCATTAAGAGCACTAAGGCAGTAAACTGCCTATGCCATAGGGGAATAGTATACTAAGCAGAGATTTTTAATGCCAAGCTATATAACAAGATGGTCTACCTAAAGTAATATTATAATTACTATAAGATTGGATATATTGCCAGGCACTGTAAGGAGGAAGCAAGATGCGGCAGGTATGCTACTAAAAAACACCCTAAGGGAGAGAGGACTTGCCTAATGTTAACAGGCAAGGTACAGGAGAGATGCCTAAATTATATAGGGGCATATCCAGCATGGTCTTAGCTATGCTTAGTAAGTAATAATAGGTGGCAACAGGCCTGGGAGGCTTATGCTATAAGGCCGCTGTTCTTCCGCGACTATCGGTTAAAGGCCGTAACAGCTACTACAGGCAAGGGTTATTATAAAGAAGAGACCAGGGGATTAATGGAAAGGCAGCTAAAAGAAAGAAGCATATAACTAAAGGGCCTTTCTATAAGATAAATATACAAACTATAATTAGGATGGCAGAGACTAGCAGAGGAAGGCACAATACTAGCTTTCTTACAACTAACAAGAGAGCAGAATAATACCAGAGCCAGCCTAACCAGGGTGCTCTAAAGCATATAATAAAGTACATGATTAAGGTTATGTACTAGAATACACAGAAGAAAAGCAATCTAGTATATCTGGTGTTAGGGCATAATGTTAGCCCTAAGGTGATAGCCATCTAGGAACTAGGAGGCTATAACAGTATACTGCTAAATCTATCTTAGGGGCACTATATGTTAGCAACATATAGTAAAAGAATAGCGATTTATATACACTAGAAGGTTAAGGCAGGGCTTTAGACTATAGGGAGAGGGGAGGATTAGTGTAGTGTTAAGCTATGTAGAGTAGAGGTATATAACATATATTCCCCGGCTTATAAAAGGGGGTGGCAGACGCCTTTACAACACTTTGCTAATACCTAGGCAAAGGGCTGGAGTGTGTTTGTAGGGGACTTTAACTAATATTACCCCTTATAGGACAGATTTGGCTAAATATCTCTAGGGCACAATAAGATGTTGGAATTTATAATAAGGTAGTAACTTAGCCTAGCTACGCTGTTTAGGGAAGTAATAAGGAAAGAACATGGCAGCAGGGATAGCACTATTAACTATACATGGACCACCCACGACGTTAGTGTTAAATTTATTAGGCCAGTGGAAATCGCTAGATCTAACTATATGCCCCAGCTTATTAGCATTAGAACAAACAAGGAATTAAGCAATAGCCTAGGGTTAGTCCGGGGTTAGAGGACAGCGGATAAGAACCTTATTATAGCAGAGGCTTTAAACAGGCTTAGAAAGAAGGGATTAGAGCTTCTGCTATATAACTAGCAAGAAATCAATAACTATACGCAGTGGCTTACCTAATAGCTCACGGAGATAGCTAATATAGCAGCACCTAAGCGACCTTAAGAGCACAGTAAACCACAGCCTTAGTGGAATAAAAGGGTAAGGGACGTAATAGTAAAGGCAAGACATACTAATAAGCAGTGGTAGTAATAATAGACACAGGAAGCATAGCAGGCCTTAACAAAAGCTATAAAAAAACAGGATTATATTATCTCAGAGGAGAAGAGAAGTAGCTAGTAACAGGCAGTTAGCAAGTTATTTAGGTCTAAAGGGAGTCTTTAGACCCTGGAGCGTTGGGCCTAGCTATGGAGTGGACTTCCTCCTAAAAGGCAACAGGTCTTACTACTAACCCGGCTAGGAGATAACGGCAGGGAGGAGATAGTGGAGGTTATATATAAGGGCAAGGCAAGGGCATTTATAAAGAGGTTCTTCCCTCTATCTGCAGCTAGGGCTTTAGGTCTGGAGGCAAAGGAGGGGACAAGATACTATGACGATGATTAGGCAGTTCCTGTGTTTATAAAGGAGGAAATTAAAGAGGTTATAAAGAATATAGTAAGTTAGAAAGCCCTAGGACTGGATAAGCTGCCAACGGGTTTCCTTAAGCTATATAAAGCGGCCCTAATATTATGTTTAACACGCCTTGCAAATGCTTGCTACAGCTTGGGATATTATCCGGCCTCCTTCTGATAAGCGAAGGTAGTAGTTCTACATAAACCTAGGAAGTCCCTTAAAGAGTTAGGCAGACCAGGGGGGTAGAGGCTAATATTGCTGTTAAACACAATAGGTAAAGTGATTAAGGGAGCTATTATAAGGAGAATTACTATTACAGCAGAGGAAGGCTATATACTGCCGGACATGCAAATGGGCAACAAGGCTGGCAGATTAATAGAGATAGCACTAAGTATACTAAAAGAGGTTATAAAAATAGTGTAGCATTACCAGGGGATAGCATTATTACTACAGCTAGATATCACCAGGGCGTTCAACACTATTAGCCATAAATGATTAATCCGCACTATAAAGGAGTTAGAACTGCTAGGGTAGATGGCCAGATAGGCACAGGGCTTTATGTTAGAAAGGAGAGCATAATTAGCGTTTAATAGACGTATTACTAAGGAAATCCAAGTTACTGCAGGGGTTTTACAAGGGTTGCTGGCGTCTCCTATCCTCTTTCTGCTCTATATTATGCCACTATATTAAAGACTAGTGGCAGCAGAATTAATATTAATATTAGGGTTCTTGGATAATATAAACATTATAGTATATAGAAAAACAGCAGAGGAGACAAAAGTATAACTAGAAAGAGCCTAGAGAATATATAAGGAGTGGTTAAAGGAGTATGGGCTAAGGTTTAACCTAGGAAAGAGCGAGCTAATGTACTTTATAAGGAAGAGACAGGCGATTATAATGATGATCTGACTTAGCAGAGCAATAATACAACTAATATAATTAGCGTAATTCCTAGGGGTTTGGATTTACCGGAAGCTTTGTTAGTCAACCTATATAGAGAAGGTGAATACTAAATTGTCACGGCAGAAATTAGCGCTCACGGTGCTGGCTGCGTTTACATAGGGATGCTAACTAGAGTGTGTAAGATCCCTTTATACGCAGGTAATATAAAGCATAATAGCCTATAGAGCTGGGATATACCATACCTATAGTGAGCCAGAAGGGGTAGTATAGGGGGTAGTAAAGGCATTTATAAGGGAATAGAATAAATGCTTAAGGCGGGTTATAGGGGCATATAAGGCGACGCTAGTAATACTCTTAGAGATAGAAGCAGCAGTGCCGCTAGTGGATCTGTACCTTAATTACATTAAACGATGATTTTACTAAAGACTTAAGGATAGTAGCATAGGTAAGAAGATATAGCAGGCCTGTAATTTAATAGCATTGTAGCTACGATGCTAAGGAAGAGGCCGCCGACGTAATTACTATAAGGCATTTCCTAATGCCCCCCCCCCCCTCCCTAGCAGCCTTATAGCTAGACAGGAATTAGAGAGGGAGTAGGAAAAACAGTGGATCTGGCAGAGGCATAAGGCTTAGGTAAGAAGAGGACGGGCAAAAGCAATAGCAGTAAACGAGGAACTTAACTTTAAGAGCACAAAAAAGATAGCAAAGCTTTATAATAGCCTGCTTAAGCATGAATCTGCAGCCTTAGTTTAGCTTTAAATGGAAAAAATAGGGCTAAATGCCTTCCTTTATAATAAACAGGTGCCCGAGGTAACTTCACTAATATGCTAATACTAGGGAGGAGACAAGGATATCTATCACCTTATCCTGTTATACTTAGAATATAACTATTTAAGACTAATTCTAGCAGTGCCTGTAATAAGAGATCCGCGGGAACTTAGGGCAGCGCTTAATAATAAGAAGCTAGCACTAAATATTATAAAGTGGGTGCTTTTGACTGGGTGACTTCAGCAGTATAGGTTGGCAGAGGAGCTTGGTAAGGCATAGCAGATACGCAATGATAAGGCTAAGAAAGGGACTAGAGGCAATAGAAACAATAGGATAGAGGAGGAAGAGCCGGACTAGAAGGGAAGGTGCTTATAGGGGGTTTTTACTAACATACTAACCTTTTATATAAAGCACAACTACACTTCTGTTATTGTCTGCAGTTCTAGGGAACTGGCAGATATCTTATACTAATGGTTGGAAATAATAAAGACTCTATATCAGAGGCTTAGCGGGAGCTATATAGAAGAATATAGGTTTTCTCCCCTATCTTAGGGTTTTTCCTATATTAAGAAGTTAGTTGATGAACTAGTTAGTGGCTCTAGCTACCTAGCGTACATGAATAATAATAATAATAATAATACCCTAGTGCTTTAATTTTATTAGTAAGGCGCTTTTTAGCTTTGCCTTATTTACTTTTACCTTGCTTTAGTTAGCTTTAAATAATAAGTTTAAATATATTATTAAGTTTATTACTCCTAGGTTAAATAGTATATTTACTACTACCTAGCTTCCTTATTACTATAGTTTTATTCTTATTCTTATTTAAGAGTTATTAATTTTATTCTTAAAGTCCTTAATTTAGCCTAGGGATTTAACTATAATAATATATCCTTAAGCATATAGTATAGTTACTAGTGTTATGTTTAGGTCTATAGCTTATACTGCTTTCTTATAGTTATTATAGTGTAAACTTATTATATACCTATTTAATTTATATATCTTATAATTAGGTGCTTTATAATAAGGAGTAATATAGCTGTATTTTTTATATTTAAAACATGAATAAGATTGCTAGCCTTAGGTTATCTCTCTCTTACTACTTATCCCCTACTTATTCTTTAATAGTAATATTAACCTAGCTTATTTTCTATAAGAATAGGGTCTCTTATTATAACCCTTAATAGCTACTTTTGCCTTATAACCCTATTTAATAAGGTATGCCTAAGACTTAGGAAACTCTTAGCTAAGGACCTGCTTTCTTATTATATAGTTTAAGCTATTAATAAATATATAAATCTAAATTCTCTTAGAGATATCTTTAGGTAACTTTTCTTTTATTTTTCTCTAAATCTTAATAAATACTATAAATAGCTAGTTATCTTATTACTATAACTTTAGTAATAACTTTATTGCTTTTAGGTAATATATATTCTTATTTATTACTCTATCCTTTAGCTATATAATAAAGTCCTTTTAGCTATAATTATTAAAGTTTATAATACTATCTATAGCTATATACCTATTTTATTATTACTTTGCTTTCTTTACTAAACAGCTACTAGTATAAGTAACCTTAGTTAAGTTATTTATAAAGGTTGCTTTATTTATAATAAAAGCTATATTTAAGTTTATAAGGAAGGATTATAAGTTCTTATAACTATTTCCCTTATAAACTAGGGCTTTTAATTATACTTTTATAAGGCTATGTTATAGGTAAGTTACTATTAATTAGTTATCTAAAGTATTTATCTTAATTAAACTAGGCTTCTTAAGTATAGTTACTAAGGGGTTTATTAAGTCCTACTATATTTTCTTAAGTTAGATATACTTCTAAATAAGGCATAGCTTTTTTATAGCTTTCTTAAGTTCTTAGTTTAATTCTTCTTTTTTATTAGCCTATGTATTAATATCTTAGATTTAGGTATACTAGGGTTTAGGCTAATAATACTAATTGCTTATAGTGCTATTAAGGTAAGTTTATTTTATTTTTATAGGTTTTTTTATTTTACCCTTTAATATAAGTATAGGGGGTTCTAGCTATAGTATAATATCTTATGCTATAATAATGCTAAAGCTAGTTCTATTTTTATTAAGTTTATTTAATGCCTATATAGTTACTGTTAGTAACACGCAGGTTACAAGTATGCTGTAGCACAAATGTAGGGGGGGGGGTAAAGTTAATAATTAATTTTATCTATTCTAAGAAAGAGAGAAAAGCAGGCTATAATACGGAGATATAGTGTTATAGCCATGGTACAGCCCCAGGTTACATAACCTATAATTTAGCTAATTAGGGTATGTGCATTCTGTGTGCAACTTATAATTCCTAGTTAATATGGCATATCCCTTTTATCCTTTATATAAGCGATTTTAATACTTATAAATTCTCTCTTTATTAAAGAAGAGAAATTGCTCTAAAGAATGCATAAAACGCCCTAATGATCAGATATTAATAAATAACTAATAAAGCGAAAAACATCCTTTAAATAAATGACTTTTGTTAGTCCATGTTAAATGGTTATAGGGGCAAAGAGTGCAATTCCTGCGTTTAATCCTACCAAATCGGGCGCTTATAATCGCGTTTGAATTCATTAAATTTAAACTCTTTATTAGGCGCTTAATTTGCTTTTAAATTTAGTAAGGAATAAGGACTTTTTTATTATTTAGCGGAACTAGCAGCAGCTCTTATAGTAATTCTTATAACAGGTCTTTTAACCTATTCTTTTACATGGATTTAGACTTTATTTTTTGTTATAAAGGTCTTAAGAGCTTTGTTTAGTAAAGCTTTAGTTATTATATTTATAGGTTTATTATTACTATTAATTTATTATATCTTAGCTACTTCCCTTCTCTTATATAACTGCCTTAAAGCTATAATATTAATCATTAGCCTCTTTTCCTTTATTATTCCTAGCTTAATAATATACTTATATAGTAAGAAAGAGTTAGTGTATATAATTATTAGGATTCTTAGCTTATTAATTTAGTTAGTAATAATATTTAAAGTAGTGCTTATAGTATAGGTAATATTAATACCTTAAACCATTTTATATAGCTTAGAAGCTAAGGCACTCCTTATAACTCTCTTAGATTTAGTTAAGCTATATGTTATAATATTTCCTTTAAGAGTGAATTTAGAGGTATTATTATCCTTTCTTTTATTGCCTAGGATAATTATATAGCCTAGTTAAGAGCTAAGGTCTTTATTATTTATAAAAGAACTGTTAATAAAAACATAAAAAGTAGCGTTTTTTAGTGAGAAAGGTATATATTAAAGTCTATAGTCTTAATTATTAATTTGCTAATAAAGTCTTTTATTAAGCCTTAAAATATTATTAGATTATGGTTATTAAACTTAGGCAGTAATAGAAAGATTATAAGATGCTTTAGGTTAATATATCAGAGCAATATACGCTCCTTAGGCTTGTTATTTAACATATTTCCCTTGGTTGGTCGGGTTATTAACTTATAATAGCTTTTTTCCTTATACCTTTTATTATAAAAAGAAGGTTTTATTATTAGCTTTGCTTAAAATATAACCATTAAACATTAATAGTATTAAAATTATTAACTTTCCTTTTAGCTTTATAAGGAATTCGGCATTTTTTAACTTAGCTTCTTTATAATTAAAAAATTTAGTATTACTAAGTCCTAAGATATTATTAGTCTGCATTCTAATAATTCCAAAATACAAGCTTTTACTAGAAGAAATAAGAAGATAAGGGTTATATATAGAGGTTATTATTTGTAGCTTTTAATAATAATAATTAAAATATGTCGACCACTAATATATACCAGCCTCTGCTATTCCGTATAGTGGCTTAATTACGACTATAATGACATCTAGCAGGTAAAGGTATGCAATTTATACTAGGAGCTTTATAAGAATTATGTAATTAAGCTTTGTTTATAACTGTACATATACTTAGGTAATATCTCTTAACTAAGCTATAATACCTTCTCTTTTTAATAATAAAGCAAGAGTAATAATAAGCCTCTAACTAGCTCTTTAAATTATTAGTAACTATATAAGGATAACTTCCTTTTCTTAGTTACTATAACCTTAGATAATACATTATAACTTTTTATATAAGGAGTTAGTTACCTTGCCTTTAATTTCTCTTACTATTTATAAGCTAAAAAGTCTCTTACCTCCATGCCTTTACAGGTTGAATTTTATAAATTTAAATATATTCCTAGCTAGTAAAGCATTAATTTCTGCTTTATTAAAGAGTTTAAAAGGTTCTCCGGGTATATTAATTTTTCCTTGCATATTGAGGTTAATTATAAGTTAAAAATTAGCCTTTTCTTTCTTAGTAAGAAAAGCCTCTGCTTAAGGATGTTTTTAGGGTCTTCTACATTCTCTTTATAATAGAGTTATTAGGTTATTAGAGGGGTTCTTATAGGTTTTATTAATTTTAGCGTCATCTTGCCCTTAGTTGTTTAGGCCATAGCCTTGCCTTTCTTAAGAAGTTAAGGGTTTATTACCTTAAACCAGGTCTTCCTTATAAGAAGATTTTACCTCTAGTAAGGTTATATATAGTTTAATAACTATAAACTAAAACTTTAAAAGGCTATAAGGCATCTCAATAATATAAGTCTCTTCTTCTATTAAGAGAAGCTTATAAGGGCCAGTCTATCTATCTTTTTTATAATAAACTTATATATTAAAATTTAAAGGAAGAGTATATATAGGCAGGGTTATTAAACCATTATAGGTATTAATAGCATTATGAACTTAGCGCCTTATAAGACTACGCCTTACTTTATTTATTACTTTTTAAAGCTTATTAGCTCTTTAAGTAACTATAAAGCTTAGAGGGGAATTATTTATTATCCTTAGATAGGTTCTAAAGACTAAGAGAGTAGGAATAAGGCCATTTAGACTAGCAGAATTATTAACTGCTTTAATATCTATTTAAAGTATTTACTCTTTTAGAAGAAGACCGTTAGCTTTAGTCTTAATAATATTATATGCTTTGTAAAGAGGGGCATAATATTGCTTAAGTTTTCTAATGCTATTGTGAGCCTTAACAGGGACTTTATTAATATTAATTAATAGTAGTTAAGCTAAATACCTAAATTCACTAGAAGTGAAATTTCTTCTGGTATTATAGACTATCTAGTCTAGGGGTCTAAGATATGTATTAATCTAGCACTCTTTAAGGGCATTCTAGATATCTTAAGCTTTCTGTTATTAGGGTCTAAGAAAGCAAGCAGCTTAAAATAACATTGCTAAATCTATAACATATAAGACCAGCTTCTTATTAATTTACATAATATTAACAAGAACCTTATAGTTAAATTTAAGGTTATCTTTAAGAGTAAATTTAAATCTACTTAGAGCTTTTGTATTTATCTGGTATTAATAGTAAGCATACGTGATTTTCCCTATATTAGCCTTATTAAATTCTTTACTAGCCCTAGCAAAAAGGTTATTTAATTAGTTAATTAATAGATAACTAAATTAGTAATAAAGGTAACGGATTTTGGTTTTAAAAAGCATAAAAATAGCAGGTTCTTAAGAACTAGCTGTCTACTAAGGATATTCCTATTTTCTAATAATAGGTACCTTTTTATCTCCTTAAATTAAAAGATTTTTAAGATTATTAAGTTTAACACCTATTTTATCCATATCTGTAATAGAATATAAAAACAGTATAGCACTATTAAGCACATAAAAAGGTATTGTGCTAAAAATCATTAGAAGCTTTAAAATACTAGTTAAAGTTATAGTACCTGCTCTAAAGGTAATAGTTCTTTAGTTAGAAGAATATTTAATTATAAGGTTTTTGATTTTTATTAGAGCATTAACTTGGCCTTGGCCAGTAGTTGAAATTCCTAATGCTCCTATATCCAGGAGTATACTGTAAAATATATCCACTATATTTCTTGTGTCTATAAGATATATGTATTATTTAGGTTATTTATTAGTATTATAATTATAAGGGTTCTTAAGAAATAAGGCATGTTTAAAAGCATTATCCTGTAAAAAGTTTATAGTTAATGCTAAAAAGAGTAGGGAATTTAGTGCTTATATAAAAAATGCTATAAAGGAAAGAGTATTATAAGTCTCTCTGTTGTCTGGTTTCTCTTTGTTATTAGTAGTAAGCAAAGCGGCATTCTAAGCGGCTTTTTTATACTTATTCTTACTACTATTATTAGTAGCAGTAAGTTAGGCTATTTCGCCCTTATAAGCCTATAGAAATACATAGTATTAGCATTTAAAAGGTGGTTTTTAGTGTTTTTTATTATTTTACTAAGTTACTTTTACTTTCTTTTGCTTAGAGGTAGGATAATTAGTTAACTAGCATTCTTCTTTATAGTAAATAAAGCCATTCTTTAAGCTTATTCCGGCTTAAGGTTTTTTATAATATATTACTTATAAATAGCATCGGTTTGTAAACATTACTATATTAGTGTTTTAGTATATAGACTAGGCAATAAGGGCAGTTAAATTATTGTTAGTAGTTGTTAGTAACTAACTTATAAAGGTTAGTGGTATATCCATTGCTAAGAGGTAATTTCAAAGATTACTAACAAATCCTTTAAAGGTTAGTATATTTCTGAATTTAGTATTATAGAAATCATTATTATTTTCTATTACTTATTATACTTAATAAAGAAGGATTATATCTTGCTTAAGAGGGATATAAAGGCTATTAAATATCTTTATAAGTCGGTTAAGAAGGATTTCTAAGCATTCTAACTTATTTTTTATTAGGTGCTTTATAATAATATAGCAAAGGCATAAATTAGCAAATTGTGTTTTATAAAAGCTCTTATTCTTAGGTGTTTTAAAGTAATTCCTAATGTTCTAAGTTATTTCCTTAAATAGGATTATCTTTGCTCTAAAGTACTTAAGGAAGTATATATAGGCTTTACCTTAAAGTATAATAAAGAATGCTTTCAGGTAAAGTAAGGGGGAAACTCCTGCTTAAGAATATTTCTCTTTAAAATATAGTAACTTTTTGTTAATAAAGTTATATACTTCTCTAGAATATTATTCTTTCTTTTAGTAAAGTCTCTTAAGAGTATTAAGGGCTTTTCTATTACTATTAGAAAGTATTCTAGTCGGGTTTTCTAGTTCGGGTTAAGGGTCTTTAGTTAAATAAAAATCTTTATTGTTATTAGAATCCTTATTATTAGAAAGTTTAAGTCATTAAATCTCTTTTCCTTTCCTAGTTGTTTTTTCTAGCAAAGGTTTATAAACTATATCGGGGTTAATATTCAAAATATTAATAAAATCTTTAGAGATATTCGATCTCAATCCTCTGGCTATTTTGACACTATTGTTATTAAGGTAATTACAAAGGGTATACTTAAGGTTATTAGTAATTTTATTAAAAGTATCCTTAGTTTAATTTTTATAATCTTGTTAGAAGTTAATAAGGAGGTTATAACCTTTTCCTTTATTAAGAATGTAGTAGTTAATCATATATATAATACGGTTATTAATCTATTGTTTAGTAGCTATATTAATATTAATATTATTAACTAACTTAGTTTAATTTTAGGATAGAATTAAATAGTGCTTATAAAGTTTTTAAGGAAGGGTGCTCTTTAGAAGTTCTCTTCTATAAATATCCTTTTAGAGCTATTTATTAAAATCATCTGTTTTTTCTTAGCTTTAA
This sequence comes from Aciculosporium take MAFF-241224, assembly GCA_000222935.2. NCBI lineage: Eukaryota > Fungi > Ascomycota > Sordariomycetes > Hypocreales > Clavicipitaceae > Aciculosporium > Aciculosporium take. The sequence continues at coordinate 14,463 of AFQZ01000043.1, forward strand.
GATATTTTAGTGTTTTAGGTTAGGCTTTGTATTTAGTACTAATTAAAGTGGTTAGTATTAGTTGATTTTCTGTGAATAATAGTAAAGATCTGGTTTTTAATTATAAATAAGTAATAGTTAATAATAAGGGAGAAGATTTATAAGAGTTAAGTCTTTTTATTATTATGGATAAGTAGTAAAAGTTAATAATTAAAGAAATAATCCTTTGGTTAGCATAATGTTAGAATTTCTTATAGTTACGTAAGTAAAAGCGTTTAGATAAGTCTTTTCTATATATAACCTAGCAAATCTGTAGTTATTAGTAACTACTAATCAGTATTAGTAATGCATAGGTTATAAGTATACTGCAGTACAAATATAGGGGGGGTAAAGTTAATAATTAATTCTATCTATTCTAAGAAAGAGAGAAAAGCAGGCTATAATACAGAGATATAGTATTATAGCTACGATACAGCCCCAGGTTATATAACCTATAATCCAGCTAATTAGGGTGCGTGCATTTTGTATACAACCTATAATTTCTAGTTAATGCAGCGTATCCCTTCCATCCTCCATATGAGCGATTCTAACAGTTACTATATTAATATAGCTGCTTGCTTATATGTTTATTCTTTAGGTTAATATCTTTACTAAGCTAATAGTTTACTATCCCTATAGGAAAAACCAAATATTTTATTATAATTAGAGGTTTACTAATAAAGTAAAGGCTATAGTTAAGTATACTTAAAGCTAGATAGCTATAGGTAGGGTTAGTAATATAAATACTATATTTACTAGCCTTTCTATTTCTCTGTAAGGCCTGTCCCCTTATATACCTATAAATAGCTAGGGCGCAGCTTGCCTTAGTAGGTCTCTATACCCTTACGCTCTTATCTTGTGACTCTCCTAACATATAGTCTTATAAGGCGCTAAGTTTATAATGCTCTTAATACCTATAACAGCCTAATAACCCTGCCTATATATACTCTCCCCTTAAATTCTAATATATAAGTTTATTATAAAAAAGGTAAATAAACTAGCCCTTATAAGCTTTTCTTAATAAAAGGAAAGACTTATATTATTAAAATGCCTTATAGCTTTATAAAATTTTAGTCTATAGTTATTAAACCGTATATAACCTTACTAAAGGTAGAATCTTCTTATAAGAAAGACCTGGTTTAAGATAATAAACCCTTAATTTCCTAAGGAAGGCAAGGCTATAGCCTAAACAACTAAGGGTAAGAAGACGCTAAACCTAATAAAATTTACAAGAATCCCCCTAATAACCTTATGACTCTAACTAATAAAATAATAACCCTATTATAAAGAGAATATAAAAGACCTTAGAAATACCCTTAAGCAGAGGCTTTTCTTACTAAGAAAAAAAAGGCTGATTTTTAACTTATAATTAACCTCTATATGTAAGAAAAAATTAATATACCTAAAAAACCTTTTAAACTCTCTAATAAAGCAGAAATTAATTCTTTACTAGCTAGAAATGTGTTTGAATTCGTGAAATTTAACCTGTAAAGGTATGAAGGCAAAAGACTCTTTAGCTTATAAATAGTAAGAGAAATTAAAGGTAAGGTAACTAACTTTTTATATAAAAAATTATAATGTATTATTTAAGGCTATATTAACTAAAGAAAAGAAGTTATTCTTATATAGTCTTTAATAATTTAAAGAGCTAGTTAAAGGCTTATTATTACCCTTACTCTCTTATTAAAAAAGAAAGGCATTATGGTTTGGCTTAGAGACATTACCTAGGCATACGTTTAATTATAAATAAAGCTAAATTATATAATTCTTGTAAAGCTTCCTATGTAAATTGCATATCTTTACCTGCTAGATATTATTATAGTTATAATTAAGCCACTATACGGAATAGCAAAGGCTGGCATATATTAGTAGTTAATATACTTTAATTATTATTATTAAAAGCTTTAAATAATTACCTCTACTTATGACCTATATCTTCTTATTTCTTTAAAGGAAAGCTTATGTTTTAAAATTATTAGAATATAAACTAATAATACCTTAGGACTTAGTAATGCTAAATTCTTTAATTATAAAGAGGTTAAATTAAAAAATGCTAAATTCCTTATAAAGCTAAAAGAGAAGTTAATGATTTTAATACTACTAATGTTTAATAGCTGTATCCTAAGCAAAGTTAATAATAATACTTTCTTCTTATAATAAAAAGCCTAGGGAAAGAAGCTATTATAAGTTAATAACCTGACTAACTAAGCGCAATATGTTAAATAATAAGCCTAAGGAGTATATATTGCTTTTATATATTAACCTAAAGCATCTTATAATCTTTCTATTACTACCTAAATTTAATAACCGGAATCTAATAATGTTTCAAGGCTTAATGAAAGGCTTTAATAGCAAATTAATAATTAAGACCATAGACTTTAATATATATCTTTCTTACTAGAAAACGCCGCTCTTTATGTTTTTATTAATGATTTTTTTATAAATAATAAAGACCTTAGCTCTTAACTAGGCTATATAATTATCCTAGGTAATAAAAGGAAGGATAATAATACCTCTAAATTCACCCTTAAAGGAAATATTATAATATATAGCTTAACTAAGTCTAAAAGAGTTATAAGGAGTGCCTTAGCTTTTAAGCTATATAGGATGGTTTAAGGTATTAATATTGCCTATATAATAAATACTACCCTAAATATTATTACTAACCGATTAAATAAGCCGAAAATTCTAATAATAATATATACTAACTCTTTTTTATTATATAAGTATATTATTAAACTAGGTATAATAAAGGAAAAGAGGCTTATAATTAATATTATAGCGCTATAATAGTTATATAAGAGGAGGAAAGTAGCCAAGATATAGTAAATTAATAGTAATGATAATCCTGTGGATATAATAACTAAAGCTTTACTAAATAAAGCTCTTAAGACCTTTATAACAAAGAATAAAGTTTAAATTTATATAAAAGGATAGGTTAAAATACCTGTTAAAAGAGTTATTGTAAGAGCTGCTGCCAGAGCCGCTAAAGAATAGGGAAGTCCTAATTCTTTACTAAATTTAATAGCAAATTAAGCGCCTAGTAAAGAGTTTAAATTTAATGAATTTAAACGCGATTATAAGCGCCTAATTTAGTAGGATGGAACGTAGGAATTACACTCTTTAGCCCCTATAACACTCTTTAGCCCCTATAACACTCTTTAGCCCTATAACTATTTGGCCTAGACTAACATAAGTTATTTATTTAGAGGATGTTTTTTGCTTTATTAGTAGTTTATTAATATCTGATTATTAGGGCGTTTTATGTATTTTTTAGAGCAATTCCTCTTCTTTAATAAAGAGAGAATTTATAAGTGTTAAAATCGCTTATATAGAGGATAGAAGGGATATGCTGCATTAACTAGGAATTGTAGGTTATATATAGAATACACACACCCTAATTGGCTAGACTATAGGTTATGTAACCTAGGGCTATACTATGGCCATAATACTACACCTCTGTATTATAGCCTACTTCTCTCTCTCTTAGAATATATATAAATAAATTATTAGACTTTATCACCCCCCTCCCCTACATTTGTGCTGCAGCATACTTGTAACCTGAGAGTTATTAACAAATATAATATCTTCTTTTATTTATAATTATTTTTAATTATAATAGCTAGTATAGTACTAAGATATTATTATTATTTAATTTCTTTTTTAACCTTATTATTTTATTTTTCTCTAGCTTACTTACTCTTTATTTATATTACCTTTATATATATATTTTTTTATAAGATTTATATAATATTCTTTAAGTAATTAAAAATTAATTAGTAACTAGATTAAATAACAACTATTATGCCTATTATTTTTATTAGCTCTATAGTTTTAACCTTATAAATATTAGTATATATTAAATTTTCTAATTAGCTGCTTACTTATTTATAAGTTTATTTAATACTGTTAAGGTCTGGCCTAGAGGTGCAATTTCAGACTAGCCATGAAATTATATTATTATTCATAAGAAGGGAAAGAAGAAAAAAAAGATAACTAAAACTATAAATATAACTTTATAAATATATATACAAATAGGGCCTAGACTGCTTATATATAGCTTATATAATATAGCTAGCCCTTTATTTATAAAGGTCTAAGCTCATAGCTTAAATTTATTATATAGCTCTCTTTTTATACTTAAGATAGAGTTATATTCCCTTTTATTTCTTTTTATAATAATTTTATATATAACTAAGCTATATTAGCTTATGATAGGTTTTAAACCCTAGTTACTTTTTATTTAGGCTTTTTTTACTCTTTATAAGAAATTGTTATGGTCTAGCTAATGTGCGACTGCAGTATTAGTGACTATGAATAAGAATAATCTTCTTAGGGGAGAAGAGAAAGAAAAGATTTGCAATTCTTCTAGAACTCCTGCCTTTATAGCTTATCCTATCTACTATTATATAGCCTAAGTAAAAAGGCTAGAGTAAGATAGATCTAGATATATATAAGGTCTGATTAGCTAGCGTAAAGCTTAAGTTAAGAGGCCGACTTAAAGTATGTTAGTATGCGTGCCTAACTTATATTGCTTATATAGCTTATAAAGTCTGGCTTCTGTAATATGGTTATTCTTCTAACTATAAAGATCCGAGCCTTAAGCTTAAATCTATTATATAGCCCCCTTCTTGCTGCTAAAATGCCGTAATAGCAACAAAAATATATAGGCCCCTCTCTCTATTATATTCTTCCCTATGCTCCCCTAGGTATGCGTAAATACTGGTTTAATGTGTGACCTACTTTTAATCAGTTGTCTTGCTAACTAGATATAGGTTGCTAGCCTCCTGTATTTTTAATGTCCGTATAATAATATAAACTCAGTCCCTGGATTCTCTTATGTTATCTTTTGTTGTCCTTTCTTTATTAACTATCTTGCTCTTATTAATTCTCTTATTTATGCCTGTCTTAAAGAATATAAATATTTCTCTTTCTTATAAAACGTTTTCTTCTTTCCTATAATATTATACCTGTCTATATATAAGTTAAATATCCCTAGTATAATTTATAATGTCTGGTTGCTAATAGTTTTAATATAAGAAGTATATCTACTGTAGTAGGAGCTCCTCTACTACCCCCTCTAAACTGTGTATATAGCGGTCTTACTGTAATAGGCAACTTAGATAACAAAAATGCTGCTAGTGCTACTAAGTATAAGGCATTCTGTATTTATTATATAAATAACCTTTATATCCGCAGGGAGGCTAAATGCCTCCCTAACCCTTACAGCTATGCTTACTATGCTTATTAAATAAGTTACAGGAGTTGTCTCTAGGAAAGGGAGCTTTTATTAATAAACCTTAAGTTATAGCAGACTATTAAGAATATACGCTAACTTACTAGCACTAGGCATGTAATTAAAGTCCTGGCTATGCCTGTAGCGCCTAGGCATAGGGCTACCTAGGCTATCCTTATAGCTAAATTTATTTACACTAAATATTATTTTAAGGACGCTCTAAGGGCTACTTATACTACTGCTCCTGCTACTATTCCTGCTATAAGCCTCCTCCCTGCCGCCTCCTCTGGTTCCCTCTTTATACTTATTACATTTATAGTGCTAATAAATATACTATAGGCTGCTAATCTATTAGTTAAAATGCGCCGACTTTAAACCACTTTTATAAAGAGTACTATAGCTAGCAACTACGTCCTAGAATATGCTAGGGTTCTTGCTAACTAACCCCTGTCCTTATCTAAGCAGCCTGCTCTTAAGACCACCCCTCCCTAACCTCCCTTTAGGAATAAGAGTTTTATTAAAACTCCCTGTCCTCCTTATTCCCTTAATCCTCCCTTAACCCCCTTTCTTTTCTTTAGAGATAGCTTTTATAGGGATGTTAATAATACTATAACTAATGCTATTTAGGAGGCTAAAGAGAAAGAGAGACACGTCTAATCGGCGTATAAAATAAAGTAAAAGCGCCTCCATAAGGAGGCCAAAGAGCAAGGACAAAAGAAGAGGTAATAGTTATGTGTTGTTTTTTTTTTTTTTTTTTTTTTTTTTTTTTTGTTTCGGACTTAGTCTAATTATATAGAAATTTGTAGATTGAATTTAGTTTGCCCTCCGTTCGGGCCTGTTATTGCTATATATATCCCCCTATTGTGCTTTAAATTTCTTTAGTACCGCTATTTCTAGGAAACTTTCTAGGGGCTCCCACGTTAGCTAGGTATACCTAACCTATTTAACTAGTATATCCTATTAGTTTCCACAACCTTATGCATTTCTTACTACTAATATATCCTTTACTTTATATTTTGCTAACTTTAAATTGTCTTTATGTAATAAGAGTGTTAGCCCTGGTCTGGAATCCGCTAGTAGTTATAATAGCAGCGGGTTAAATATGGCCCTTTTTATTAAGTTTATATAAAAGACAGGGTATATGCCCCGTGGGACGTTAAGTTAGATATTATTATTCATGTACGCTAGGTAGCTAGAGCCACTAACTAGTTCATCAACTAACTTCTTAATATAGGAAAAACCCTAAGATAGGGGAGAAAACCCATATTCTTCTATATAGCTCCCGCTAAGCCTCTGATATAAAGTCTTTATTATTTCCAACCATTAGTATAAGATATCTGCTAGTTCCCTAGAATTATAAATAATAATAGAAGTGTAGTTATGCTTTATATAAAAGGTTAGTATGTTAGTAAAAACCCCCTATAAGCACCTCCCCTCCTAGTCTGGCTCTTCCTCCTTTATTCTATTGTTTCTGTTGCCTTTAGTCCCTTTCTCAGCCTTGTTATTATATATCTGCCATGCCTTACTAAGCTCCTCTGCCAACCTATACTGCTAAAGTCACTTAGTTAAAAGCACCTACTTTATGATATTTAGTGCTAGCTTTTTGTTATTAAGCGCTGCCCTAAGTTCCTGTAGATCTCTTATTACAGGCACTACTAAAATCAGTTTTAGATAGTTATATTCTAAGTATAACAGAATAAGGTGGTAAATATCCTTATCTCCTCCCTAGTATTAGCATATTAGTAAAGTTACCTTAGGCACCTGTTTGTTATAGAGGAAGGCATTTAGCCCTATTTTTTCCGTTTAAAGCTAAACTAGGGCTATAGATTTATACTTAAGCAGGCTATTATAAAGCTTTGCTATCTTTTTTATGCTCTTAAAGTTAGGTTCCTTATTTGCTACTATTGCTTTTGCCCGTTCTCTTCTTACCTAAGCCTTATGCCTCTGCCAGATCTACTGTTTTTCCCACTCCCTCTTTAATTCCTGTCTAGCTATAAGGCTATTAGGGAGGGGGGGGGGGGCATTAGGAAACGCCTTATAGCAATTACGTCGGCAGCCTCTTCCTTAGCATTATAGCTGTAATGCTATTAAATTACAGGCCTGCTATATCTTCTTGCCTATGCTACTATCCTTAAGTCTTTAGTAAAATCGTTATTTAATGTAATTAAGGTATAGATCTACTAGCAGTACTACTGCTTCTGTCTTTAAGAGTGTTACTAGCGTTACCTTATATGCCCCTATAACCTGCCTTAAGCATTCATTTTATTCCCTTATAAATGCCTTTACTACCCCCTGTACTACCCCTTCTGGCTTGCTATGGGTGTGGTATATCCCAGCTCTATAGGCTATTATGCTTTTTATTACCTGTATATAAAGGGATCTTGCACACTTTAGTTGGCATTCTTACATAAACACAGCTAGTACTATAAGCGCTAATTTCTGCTGTAATAATTTGGCATTTACCTTCTTTATATAGGTTGACTAATAAAGCTTCTAGTAAATCCAAACCCCTAGGAATCGCGCTAATTATATCGGTTGTATTGTTGCTCTTTTAAGTTAGATTGTTGTTATAATCGCCTATCTCTTCCTTATAAAGTATATTAGCTTGCTCTTTCCTAGGTTAAACCTTAGCTTATACTCCTTTAACTACTCCTTATATATTCTTTAGGCTCTTTTTAGTTATACTTTTATCTTTTCTGCTGTTTTTCTATATATTATAATGTTTATATTATCTAAGAACCCTAACATTAATGTTAATTCTGCTGCTGCTAGTCTTTAATATAATAGTGTGATATAAAGCAGGAAGAGGATAGGAGACGCCGGTGACCCTTATAGAACCCCTGTAGTGACTTGGATTTCCTTAGTAATATGTCTGTTAAACGCTAATTATACTTTCCTTTCTAATGTAAAGCCCTATGCCTATCTGGCTATCTACCCTAGTAGTCCTAACTCCTTTATAGTGCAGATTAATTGTTTATAGCTAATAGTGTTAAACGCCCTGGTAATATCTAGCTATAGTAATAATACTATTCCCTAGTAATGCCATGCCGTTTTTATAACCTCTTTTAGCATGCTTAGTGCTATTTCTGTTAATCTGCTAGCCCTGTTGCTTATTTGTATGTCTAATAGTATATGGCCTTCCTTTGCTATAATAGTAATCCTCCTTATAATAGCTCCCTTAATCACTTTACCTATTATGTTTAATAGTGATATTAGCCTCTACCCCCCCGGTCTGCCTAACTCCTTAGGGGACTTCCTAGGTTTATATAGAACTACTACCTTTGCTTATTAGAAGGAGGCCGGATAATATCCTAAGCTGTAGTAAGCATTTATAAGGCATATTAAACATAATATTAGGGCTGCTCTGTATAGCTTAAGGAAACCTGTTAGCAGCTTATCTAGTCCTAGGGCTTTTTAACTTACTATATTCTTTATAACCTCTTTAATTTCCTTCTCTATAAACACGGGAACTACCTAATTATTATTATAGTATCTTATCCCCTCCTCTGCCTTTAAACCTAAAGCCCTAGCTGTGGATAGAGGGAAGAACCTCTCTGTAAATGCCCTTGCCTTACCCTTATATATAACCTCTACTATCTCTTCCCTGCTATTATCTCCTGGCCGGATTAGTAGTGGGACCTGTTGCCTTTTAGGAGGAAGTTCACTTTATAGCCGGGCCTAATGCTCTAGGGTCTAAAGACTTCCTTTAGACCTAAATAACTTGCTAACTGCCTATTGCTAGCTACTTCTCTTCTCCTTTAAGATAATACAATCCTGTTTTTTTATAGCTTCTATTAAGGCCTGCTATGCTTCCTATGTCTATTATTACTGCCACTGCCTATTAGCACATCTTGCCTCTGCTGTTATGTCCCTTACCCTTTTATTTTACTAAGGCTGTGGTTTGCTATGCCCTTAAGGTTGCTTAGGTGCTGCTATATTAGCTATCTCTGTGAGCTATTAGGTAAGCTACTATGCATAGTTATTAATTTCTTGCTAGTTATATAGCAAAAGCTCTAACCCCTTCTTTCTAAGCCTATTTAAAGCCTCTGCTATAATAAGGTTCTTGTTTGCTGTCCTCTAACCCTAGACTAACCCTAGGCTATTGCTTAATTCCTTATTTGTCCTAATGCTAATAAGCTGGGGCATATGGTTGGATCTGGTAATTTCTACTAGCCTAATAAATTTAATACTAACATTATGGGTGGTCTATATATGGTTAATAGTGCTGTCCCTGCTGCCATGTTCTCTTCTTATTACTTCCCTAAACGGCATAGCTAGGCCGAGTTGCTACCTTATTATAAATTCTAATATCTTATTATGCCCTGGAGATGTTTAGCTGAATCTGTCCTATAAGGAGTAATGTTAGTTAAAGTCCCCTATAAACACACTCCGGCCCTTTACCTGGGTATTAGTAAAGTATTATAAAGGCGTCTGTTACTCCCTTTTATAAGCCGGGAAATAAATGTTATATATCTCTACTTTATATAGCTTAATACTATATTAATCCTCCCCTCTCCCTGTAGTTTAAAGTCCTGTCTTAACCTTTTAGTGTATATAAATTGCTATTCTTCCGCTATATATTGCTAATATATAGTATCCCTGAGATGGATTTAGCAGTATACTATTATAGCCTCCTGGTTCCTAGATAGCTATTACCTTAGGGCTGATGTTATGCCCTAACACCAGATGTACTAGATTGCTTTTCTTTTGTATATTCTAGTATATAACCTTAATTATATACTCTATTGTATGCTTTAGAGCACCCTAGTTGGGCTGGCTCTGGTATTGTTTAGCCCTTTAGTCGGCTGTAGAAAGGCTAGTATTATGCCTTCCTCTGCTAGTCTCTGTCGTCCTAATCTTAGCTTATAAGTTTGTCTTATAAAAGGGCCCCTTAGTTATATGCTCCTTTCTCTTAGCTGCCTCTCTGTTAGTCCCCTGGTTTTTTCTCCCTAATAACCCTTGCTTATAGTAGCCATTGCAACCTCTGACTAATAGTTGCAGAAGAATAGCAGCCTTATGGCATAAGCCTCCCTAGCCTACTGCTATCTCTTATTACTTACTAAGCATAGTTAAGACTATGCTGGATATACCCCTGTATAATTTAGGTATCTCTCCTATACCTTACCTGTTAATATTAGGTAAGTCCTCTCTTCCTTAGGGTGTTTTCCGGCAGCATACCTGCTGTATTTTACTTTCTCCTTATAGTATTTAGTAATATATCTAATCTTATAGTAGTTATAATATTGCTTTAAGTGGATTATCTTGTTATATAGCTTAGCATTAAAAATCTCTGCTTAGTATACTATTCCCCCATGGCATAGTTAGTTTGCTGCCTTAGTACCCTTAACACTAACTACTAATAGTGCCCTTGTTGCTATTCCTCTTAGCTTCCATACTATTATTTTTGCTATATTTAATCTATTCTCCTTTTTAATGTTCTTCCTTATATTCTTAATTATAATGTGGTTTATTAATCGTGTTAGGAATCCCTTAATAATTACACTAAATATCTTCTTATTTACTTCTGCCTTAGATCTAAAGGCAACTCCTACTTAGGCTGTGTTTTCCTTTTATTTCCTCCTTGCTTTTATAAATATAATAACTATATCTTTACTCTGTAATCAGTATGCTACTACTATCTCCTCCATACTAATAGCGCTGTTTACTGCCTTTATAATCTCTCCTAGCAATCTATTCCTAACTGCCTTACTAATAGTGCTTTCCTTTACTAGTGCTTTCTAGTAATAGCGGGCTGGTATTGCTATACCCTCTGTTTAGGCCAAAGGTATTGTCGTATTCTGCCCTATAACTCTATAAGCTATAATATTTGCTTAAGTCCCCCTAACTGCTAATCTAGTCCTATAAACAGCCTTTATTACCTCCTTAACCGCCTTCTTAACTATAGTTTCTACTTTACTACTAACCGCTTCTATAATTAAGGTCTGTAGGCCTCTTGTGTTAGTTCTTACTTAGGCTATCTTCCCTCCTGTATTTATAGTAATTTATATAAAAGTTCTAATAAAAGCTTATATTTTTATTATTTTTACCTTTAGAATAACTTTTATTATTAATTTCTTTAGTGATTTTATTTTATTCTTTAGTTTTTCTTATACTACTATTACTCTAGGATTCTCTTCTTAATATTATATTTCTTCCTAAGTAGTGCCTTATCCTTTATTAGTTATAAATCCACGCGAAAATTTATTAATTATTATACCCCTTATACTGCTTACTCCCCTTATATAATATGCTATTGCTAGGGAGGGTAATTAATAATAAGGAATCTGATTCTATGCTTTTTTTTTGTTTTAGGCGTAATACCGCGTCGTATCCGCGGTGTTCCGTATCCCAGCAAAGCTTTTCCCTAAGAGAGCTATTACGTTAAGTTAGATAGTAAGTAACGTTAAGTTAGATAGTAAGTAGTATTAGCGTGTTTAAAACCTAATATTTTACCTTAACCTAATTAAGTTTCCGGCTAGGGTAATTAGTCTTAATATAGTATAGATTTAACTATATAAAGTCTTTTGCTTAATATCGTTCCGCTGGTTATTAGGAAGCATTTACTGTATCCTATTATTATTATTATATAAAGTTAATTGCTGCCTGGGCTAGTATTGTTTCCTCTTAGAGATATTTTAGGAATAATATAGCCCTCCCTTTAGGTAAAGTTAGACTCTTAGTTGTGTCTAATACTTATTAAATTAGCTTAATATTAAACCCCTTTAGCACCTGGTTTGCGCTTAGCCTAGTTATTGTAGACGTTTAGTTATTAAGCGCTATTTAGCAAGCTAGGAGATAATCAGCCTAATTATATTATGAAAAGGTAATAACTACTCAGAGGACTGCCTATATTTCTTAGTTTACTTATTCTATTCTACTGTCTATCTAAGGGTAATATAATATAAACAATAGCTGTTTTATACCTACCTTCTTATAAAGCATGGTTTAAAAACAGCTAAGCTAATCCGATTTGCAGTTAAAGATAATCTAGTAGGGAAAACCATAGAATCGCTACCAGCAGTATTTAAAGCATTCCGTGTATACCTTAGCCACTATACTTATTATTACCTCTAACTATATATACTTAGAAAGGCAATCCGTAATAATTATTAGGTAGCGTAGTAACTCCTTATTACATGTAGGAAGATTGGTTATAAAATCCACTAATATCTATAACTAGTAATAGTCTGCTACTGGTATAGGTTTTAAAAGCCCCTGTTAAAGCTATTAACTCTTTCTCCTACTATAATAGTAGTAATTCCATATAAACTATGCTATATCTTTTAATATCCCATCCTAGTAATAGTCTCTCTATAATGCCTAGAAAGTAGTATTTCTCCCTAAGTAACCTAATATAGACAAGTAATAAACCTGTTATATAAGCAATATAGTAAGAGGCTTATATTAGGGAATCTAGAGCTGCCCCTAGAATTATAGCACTCCTTAGGCATTTAATATATAATTCGTTATCTGAGATTTAGTCCCTATAAAGGCAGGAAATTTCTGCTCTACTGCCTAAACTACTCCTAATTTTATACTATATAAGCCATTTATAGTAACTCCCTAGTTCTATAGATTCTAAAGGTATTTATCCTAAAAGAGGTTAGAACCTTATAGTAATGACCTTGCTAAGTCTATACTAATAACGTCTTATATGATTATTTTATCCGGATTGTTATTATCCTAGTTGCTATCCTCCTCTAGCTTAGCCGTTGTTTGCACTTCTACTAGGGATGTATTGCCTGTGTCTAGGCTTTAGACCGGACGTATAATATATCCTATAGGACAACTCCCCTAACCTTAATCTTGCTCCCGTTAAGAAAGAGCATCTGGCCTACCTGCCTGTATACCTAGATAATATTAGAGGTAAAAATTAAAAAGAGATAATATTTTAGCCTATCTTGCCTACCTTTCTAACATCTCTTAAGGGGCTGTAAAATATTCTAGATTTTTATAGTTAGTAAGAATTGTAAATAGTTAGGCCATACTTTGTAGTTCTGCTAACTACGCCTTAAGATAAGAAATAATGCTATAGAGCTCCTTGTCATAAATTGTATAGTTCCATTATACTGCCGTAAGTTATGCTAAGTGATATACAATAGGCTGCCATACACCCTTTAAATTGTATTATAAAAGGCATCTGCCTATTACCTTATTAAAAGAGTTAGCTTCTACTTGTGTCTCTAGGTTAGGGTCTTATTACTCAAGAATTAGGGATGATATAAAAGCTGTCTTAAGCGCCTAGAATACCTTCTTACGTTTAGGAGTTTAATAGAACATAGCTGCCTTCTTAGTAAGGTCAGTAAGGGGCCCTGCCAGGTCCGAGAAATTATTAATAAATTCCTAATAAAAGTTTGTAAAGCCTAAAAAACTCCTTACTCTATATACTAATCAGGGTGACTCCTAGTCCTAAATAGCTATAATCTTCTCTAGGTTAGGATAGATAGCTTTTCCTGCTTCTATAATAAATCCTCAGTATTTTACTTCCTAAACTATAAATGCATACTTATTAATGTCTAAATATAGCCTGGCTTATTCTAAACAGCATAAAACTTCTTATACTTTTTACATATAATCCTTCTTTAAACCTTTAGAATAGATAATAATGTCATTTAGGTAAGCTATTATATAATCTCCTAATATATCCCCTAATGCATTATTAATATAACACTAAAAAGTAGCAGGCGCCCTGGCTAAACTAAATAAGCAAACTAGCCACTTAAATAATCCAAACCTGATCTGAAATGCAGTCAGGCCTTTATTCCCTTATATAACCTATAGTTTATAAAAAGCTATATAGACATTAAGTTTAGTAAAATACCTTGCCCTAGCTAGGGAGCAGAGCATTTCCTTAATTAAGAGGAGAGAATATTTATCCTAGACTATAACTTTATTTAGTACTTAATAATTAACATAAAACCACTAACCCCTCTAGCTTTCTTAACTAGCAGAACTAAAGCCCTAGCTAAGGAAGAGCTTGCCTAAATCTAACCTTTATTCTAAAGGTTTATAATTTGTTTTTAAATTTCTAGAAGCTATTTCTAAGGCATATTATACAAAAGGGCCTAAGAGAGCTCTAGCTCTATCTTATTAGAGTTTTTCCGCAGCTAAATATAATAGTCTGTAGTCCTCTAGTATAGCAGCAATGCATTTGCCTTTTCTTTATTAAATAAGGCTAGGAAATAAGTAGCTGGCAAAGGACCAACACCGCGGACACGACGCGGTATTACGCCTAAAACGAAAAAGAAGCACAGAATCGGATTCCTTATTGTTGAATACCCCCCCTAGCAATGGCATATTACGTAAGGGGAGTAAGCAGTATAAGGGGTGTAATAATTAATAAATTTTTACGTGGATTTATAACTAATAAAGGACAAGGCACTACCTAGGAAGAAATATAATATTAAGGAGAGAATCCTAGAGTAATAGTAGTATAGGAAAAACTAAAAAATAAAATAAAATTACTAAAGGAGTTAATAATAAAAGTTATCCTAAAGGCAGAAATAATAGAAGTATAGGCTTCTATCAGGACCTTTATATAAGTTGCTATAAATGCAGGAGGGGAGATAGCCTAAGCAAAGACTAGCACAGAAGATCTATAGGTATTAATTATAAAAGTAGTTAATAGTAAAGTTAAAACCATGGTTAAGAAGGCGGTTAAGGAGGCAATAGAGGCCGTCCCTAGAACTAGATCAATAGTTAGAGGGACTTAGGCAACTGTTATAGCTTGCAGAGTCACAGGGTAGAATATAACAATATCTTTAGCCTAAACAGAGGGTATGGCGATACCGGCCCGCTATTACCAGGAAGCAATAGTAAAGGAAAACACTATTAGTAAGGCAGTTAGGAACAGATTACTAGAAGAGATTATAAAGGCAGTAAACAGCGCTATTAGCATAAAGGAGGCAATAGCAGCACGCAGGCTATAGAGTAGAGACATAGTTATTACGTTTACTAAGGCAGGAAGGAAATAGAAGGAAAACACAGCCTAGGTGAGAGTTGCCTTTAGACCTATAGCAGAAGTAAATAGGAAGATGTTTAGTGTAATTATTAAGGGATTCCTAACACGATTAACAAACTACGTTACAATTAAGGATATAAGGAAAAACATTAAAAAGGAGAATAGTCTAAACATAGCAAAGATAATAATACAGAAGCTAAAGGGAACAGCGATAAGGGCACCACTAGTAGTTAGCGTTAAGGGCACTAAGGCAGTAAACTGCCTATGCTATAAGGGAATAGTATACTAAGCAGAGATTTTTAACGCCAAGCTATACAATAAAATGGTCCACCTAAAGCAATGTTATAATTACTATAAGATTAGACACATTGCCAGGTACTGTAAGGAGGAAGCAAGATGCAGCAGGTATGCTGCTAAAAAACACCCTAAAGGAGAGAGGACTTGCCTAACGTTAACAGGTAAGGTACGGGAGAGATGCCCAAATTGCGCAGGGGCACATCCAGTATGGTCTCGGCTATGCTTAGTAAGCAATAATAGGTAGCAACAGGCCCGGGAGGCTTACGCTATAAGGCTGCTGTTCTTCCGCGACTATCAGTCAGAGGCCGTGACAGCTACTATAGGCAAGGGTTATTATAGAGAAGAGACTAGGGGATTAATAGAAAGGCAGCTAAGAGGAAGGAGCATATAACTAAGGGGCCTTTCTATAAGACAAATATATAAACTATGATTAGGACGGCAGAGACCGGCAGAGGAAGGCACAATGCTGGCCTTCCTATAACTAATAAGAGAGCAGAATAATACTAGAGCTAGCCTAACCAGGGTGCTCCAAAGCATACAATAGAGTACATAATTAAGGTTATGTACTGGAATACACAGAAGAAAAGCAATCTAGTACATCTGGCGTTAGGGCATAATATTAGCCCTAAGGTAATAGCCATCCAGGAACCAGGAGGCTATAACAGTATACTACTGAATCTATCTCAGGGGCACTATATATTAGTAACATATAGTAAAAGAACGGCGATTTATATATACTAGAAGGTTAAGGCAGGGCTTTAGACTATAGGAAGGGGGGAGGATTAGTATAGTGTTAAGCTATATAAAGTAAAGGTGTATAATATATATTCCCCGGCTTACAAAAGGGGGTGGCAGACGCCTCTATAACACTTTGCCAATACCCAGGCAAAGGGCCGGAGTGTGTTTATAGGGGACTTTAACTAATATCACCCCTTGTGGGACAGATTCAGCCGAACATCTCCAGGGCATAATAAGATGTTAGAATTCATAATAAGGTAGCAACTCGGCCTAGCTACGCCGTTTAGAGAAGTAATAAGGAGAGAATATAGCAGCAGGGACAGCACTATTAACCATGCGTGGACCACCCACAACGTTAGTGTCAAATTCATTAGGCCAGTAGAAATCGCCGGATCTGACTATATGCCCCAGCTTATTAGCATTAGGATAAACAAGGAATTAAGTAACAGCCTAGGGTTAGTCCGGGGTTAGAGGACAGCAGACAAGAACCTTATTATAGCAAAGGCTTTAAATAGGCTTAGAAAGAAGGGGTTAGAGCTTCTGCTATACAACTAGCAAGAAATTAATAATTATGCACAGTGGCTTACCTAACAGCTCACGGAGATAGCCAATACAGCAGCACCCAAGCAACCTTAAGAGCGCAGTAAACCATAGCCTTAGTAGAATAAAAGGGTAAGGGACGCGACAGTAAAGGCAAGACGTGCTAATAGGCAGTGGCAGTAATAACGGACATAGAAAGCATAGCAGGCCTTAACGGAAGCTACAAAAAAACAGGATCATATTATCTTAAAGGAGAAGAGAAGTAGCTGGCAACAGGTAGTTAGCGAGTTATCCAGGTCTAAAGGGAGTCTTTAGACCCTAGAGCGTTAGGCCCGGCTATGGAGTGGACTTCCTCCTAAAAGGCAATAAGTCCTACCACTAACCCGGCCAGGAGATAACAGCAGGGAGGAGATAGTAGAGGTTACATACAAGGGCAAGGCAAGGGCATTTATAGAGAGGTTCTTCCCTCTATCTGCAGCTAGGGCTTTAGGTCCGGAGGCAGAGGAGGGGATAAGATACTATAATAATGATTAGGCAGTTCCCGTGTTTATAGAGGAGGAAATTAAAGAGGTTATAAAGAATATAGTAAGTTAGAAAGCCCTAGGACTAGACGAGCTGCTAACGGGTTTCCTTAAGCTATACAGAGCAGCCCTAATATTGTGTTTAACATGCCTTGTAAATGCTTGCTGTGGCTTGGGATATCATCCGGCCTCCTTCTAACAAGCGAAGGTGGTAGTTCTATGCAAACCTAGGAAGTCCCCTAAGGAGTTAGGCAGACCGGGGGGGTAGAGGCCGATATTGCTGTTAAACACAATAGGCAAAGTAATTAAGGGAGCTATTATAAGGAGGATTATTATTACAGCAGAGGAAGGCTATATACTACCGGACATACAGATAGGCAACAGAGCTAGCAGATTAATGGAGATAGCACTAAGTATACTAAAAAAGGTTGTGAGAACGGCGTGGCATTACTAGGGGATAGTATTATTACTATAGCTAGATATTACCAGGGCATTTAACACTATTAGCCATAAACAATTAATCCACACTATAAAGGAGTTAGGACTACCAGGGTGAATGGCCAGATAGGCATAGGGCTTTACATTAGAAAGGAGAGCATAATTAGCGTTTAACGGACGTATTACTAAGGAAATCTAAGTCACTACAGGGGTTTTATAAGGGTTACCGGCGTCTCCTATCCTCTTCCTGCTCTATATTACGCTACTATATCAAAGACTAGCAGCAGCAGAATTAACGTTAACGTTGGGGTTCTTAGATGATATAAACATTATAGTATATAGAAAAACGGTAGAGGAGACAAAAGTATAACTAGAAAGAGCCTAAAAAATATATAAAGAGTGGTTAAAGGAGTATAAGCTAAGGTTTAACCCAGAAAAGAGCAAGCTAATGCACTTTATAAGGAAGAGGCAGGCGATTATAATAACAATCCGACTTAGCAGAGCAATAATACAACCGACACAATTAGTGTAATTCCTAGGGGTTTGGATTCACCGGAAGCTTCATTGGTCAACCTATATAGAGAAGGTGAATGCTAAATTGTCACGGCAGAAATTAGCGCTTATAGCGCTGGCTGTGTCTATGTGGGGATGCCGACTAGAGTGTGTAAGATCCCTTTATATACAGGTAATATAAAGCATAATAGCCTATAAAGCTGGGATATACCACACCCGCAGCGAGCCAGAAGGGGTAGCACAAGGGGTAGTAAAGGCATTTATAAGGGAATAGAATAAATGCTTAAGGCGGGTTATAAGGGCATATAAGGCAACACTAGTAATACTCTTAGAGACGGAAGCAGCAGTGCTGCCGGTAGATCTGTACCTTAATTATATTAAATAACGATTTCACTAAAGACTTGAGGATAGTGGCATAGGTAAGAAGATATAGCAGGCCTGTAATTTAATAGCATCACAGCTATAACGCTAAGGAAGAGGCTGCTAATGTAATCGCTATAAGGCGTTTCCTGATGCCCCCCCCCCCCTCCCTGGCAGCCTTATAGCCAGACAGGAATTAGAGAGGGAGTGGGAAAAATGGTAAATCTGGCAGAGGCGTAAGGCTTAGGTGAGAAGAGGACGGGCAAAAGCAACAGCAGCAAATAAGGAACCTAACTTCAAGAGCATAAAAAAGATAGCAAAGCTCTATAATAGCCTGCTTAAGCATGAATCTACAGCCCTAGTTTAGCTTTAAACGGAAAAAATAGAGCTAAATGCCTTCCTCTATAACAAACAGGTGCCTGAGGTAACTTTACTAATATGCTAATACTAGGGAGAAGACGAGGATATCTACCACCTTATCCTGTCATGCCTAGAATATAACCATCTAAGACCGATTCCGGCGGTGCCTGTAATAAGAAATCCACGGGAACTCAGGGCAGCACTTAATAACAAGAAGCTAGCACTAAATATTATAAAGTGGGTGCTTTTAACTAGGTAACTTCAGTAGTACAGGTTAGCAGAGGAGCTTAGTAAGGCGTGGCAGATACGCAATAACAAGGCTAAGAAAGGAACCAAAGGCAACAGAAACAACAGGATAGAGGAGGAAGAGCCAGACTAGAAGGGGAGGTGCTTATAGGGGGTTTTTACTAACATACTAACCTTTTATATAAAGCATAACCACACTTCTATTATTATCTGCAGTTTCGGGGAACTGGCAGATATCTTATACTAATGGTTAGAAACAATAAAGACTTTATATCAAAGGCTTAGCGGGAGCTATATGGAAGAATATGGGTTTTCTCCCCTATTTTAGGGTTTTTCCTATATTAAGAAGTTAGTTGATGAACTAGTTAGTGGCTCTAGCTACCTAGCGTACATGAATATATAAGGCTAGGAAATCCTAGAGCTCCTTAGGTAAGCGGTCTATTAGGGCCTGAGTAGGGTCTGCTATAGGTGTAACTGTTAGTATAAAGGTTATATCCTATAAGCTAGTAGCTAAGAACTATATATCCGTTTGTTTCTTTACTACTGCTTATTATACTATTCCCTTATAAATAGAGCTTAATATTTCTGTTATTAGATTATTAGTTTTTCTTATAGTTGTTGCCTAAACCTAAAGATTTCTTAAAGAGCGGACTATAAGAGATTTTTATATAGCGTGAATTTTAATATTATATTGTTTTAACTAAGGGGTCCCTAAGATGCATAAATAGGTGAGTCTTAGTATTATATATGCAGAAACTAGGAAACTCTATCTATTTACGTCAGCTATAAATCAGGTAAACCTTAATATCTTTATAGGACCCTAATAGAAACCCTCTCGGCCCTGTTTCTTAATAGACACGGCTGTTTGTATTTATTATGGTTAGGCTAAATTAATTATAGAAAATCCTATGTATTGTGCAAAGGATTTGCTTACAGCAGCATAACTATTACAACTATTATCCACTTATGTATTAGTAAAGGCTTCCTTATTAAATAGAACTAGTATTAAAAAGGGAGTTAAGTTTATATTTTTCTCTATTGTTTATGTCGGAATCGCTCGTATGGATGATGGAAGGGATACGCCGCATTGACCAGGAATTATGGGTTGCACACAGAATGCACGTACCCTAATTGGCTGGATCACAGGTTATGTGACCTGGGGCCGTACCGTGGCCACAACACCATACCTCTGCATCGTAGCCTGCTTCTTCCCCTCTTTTAGAGATATAGATGAATTGAATATTGAACCCCCCCCCCCCCTACATTTGTGCTGCAGCATACTTATAACCTGAGCGCTACTAACACTGATTAGTGGTTGCTAATAACTATAGATTCGTTAGGTCATACCCAGAAGAGACTCATCTGAACGCTTTTACTCATGTAACTACGAGAAATTCTAATATTATGCTAACTAAAGGATTATTTCTTTAAATCATTAACTATTAAATCGTCTATAATTATAAGAAGACTTAACTCTTATAGATCTTCTCCCTTATTATTGACTATTACTCGTTTATAATTAAAACCAGATCTTTACTATTATTTACAGAGAACCAATGCTAACCGCTTTAATTAGTACTAAACACGAAGCCTAAAACACTAAAATGTCTTTAAGCTAAGGAAAAATAGATGATTTTAATAAACAACTTTAAAAGGATGTCTATAGAAGAGAACTTCTAAAGAGCACCCTACCCTAAAAACTTTATAAGCACTGTTTAATTCTATCCTTTAATTAGACTAAGTTAGTTAATAACATTAATGTCAATACAGCTACTAAATAACAGATTAATAACCGTATTACATATACGATTAACTACTACATTCTTAACAAAGGAAAAGGGCGCAATCTCCTTATTAACTTCTAGCGAGATTATAAAAATTAGATAAAGGATACTTTTAATAAAATTAACAACAACCTTAAGTATACCCTTTGTAATTACCTTAATGACAATGGTGTCGAAACAGCCAGAGGATTAAGATCGAATGTCTCTAAAGATCTTATTAATATCTTAAACATTAACCCTAACATAAAATATAAACCTTTACTAGAAAAAGCAACTAAGAAAGGAGAAGAGATTTAATGACTTAAACTTTCTAATAACAAGAACTCTAACAATAAAGATTTTCATTTAACTAAAGACCCTCCCCCAGAACCATAAACCCTAACTAGAACACTTTCTAACAGCAATCAAAAAGCCCTTAATACTCTTAAGAGACTTTACTAGAAAAAAGAATAATATTCTAAAGAAGTATATAACTTTATTAACAAGAAGTTACTACATTTTAAAGAGAAATGTTCTCAAGCAGGAGTTTCCCCCTTACTTTACCTAAAAGCCTTCCCTATTATGCTTTAAGGTAAAGCCTATATATACTTCCTTAAATACTTTAGAGCAAAGACAATCCCATTTAAGGAGATAACTCGGAACATCAGGAATCACTTTAAAACACCTAAGAATAAAAGCTTTTATAAAACATAATTTACTAATCTATACCTTCGCTATATTATTATAGAACATCTAATAAAGAATAAGTTAAAATGCTTAGAAATTCTTCTCAACCAACTTACAAAGATATTTAATAGCCTTTATAACCCTCTTAAATAAGATACAATTCTTCTTTATTAAGTACGACAAGTAATAGAAAATAACAATGATTTTTACAATACTAAATTCAGGAATGTGCCAACCTTTAAAGGATTTGTTAGTGATCTTTAAAATTGCCTCTTAGCAATAGACATACTACTAACCTTTATAAGTTAGTTACTAATAACTACTAACAATAATTTGACTGCCCTTATTGCCTAGTTTACAGACTAAAACACTGACATAGTAATGTTCACAGACTAACGCTATTCACAAGCTATATATTATAAAAAACCTTAAGCTAGAGCGAGCTTAAAGAAATGCTTTATCTACTATAAAAAAGGATACTAGTTAACTAACTATCCTGCTTCTAAGCAGAAGAAAGCAAAAGCAACTTAGTGAAATAACAGAAAACACTAAAAACCACCCTCTGAACGCCAATACTATGCATTCCTATAGGCCTATAAAGGTAAAATGGCCTAACTTACTGCTACTAATAATAGCAGTGAGGATGAACACGAAAAAGCCGCTTAGAACGCCGCTTTTCTTACTACTAATAAAAAAGAGAAACCAGACAATAAAGAGGCTTGTAATACTCTCTCCTTTATAGCATTCTTTATGCAAGCACTAAATCCCCTACTCTTTTCCCAATTAACCGTAAACTTCTTATAGGATAATGCTTTTAAATATGCCTTATTTCTTAAAAACCCCTACGACCACGATACTAATAAACAACCTTAATAACACGTGTATCTTATAGATACGAGATATACAGCGGATACATTTTATAGTATACTCCCGGATACAGGAGCATTAGGAATTTCAACTGCTGGCCAAGGCCAAGTCAATACTCTGATAAAAATCATAAAGAACCTTACAATCAAGCATTCCTCTGACTAAAGGACTATCACCTTTAGAGCCGGTACTACGACTTCAACTGGTATTTTGAAGCTTCTGACGATTTTTGGCATAATACCTTTCTATGTGCTTAATAGTGCTATACTGTTTTTATATTCTATTACAGACATAGATAAAATGGGTGTTAAACTTAACAATCTTAAGAATCTTCTAATCTAAGGAGACAAAAAGGTACCTATTATTAGGAAATAAGGACATCCTTAGTAGACAGCTAGTTCTTAAGAACCTGCTATCTTTATGCTTTCTAAAGCCAAAATCCGTTAACTTTATTGCCGATTTAGTCATTTATCAATCGACTGATTGAATAACCTTCTCGCCAGGGCTGGGGAAGAATTTAATAAGGCTAATATAGGGAAAATCACGTATGCTTGCTATTAATGCCAAATGAACGCAAAAGCTCTGAGTAGATTTAAATTCACTCTTAAAGACAATATTAAATT
Organism: Aciculosporium take MAFF-241224; assembly: GCA_000222935.2. Taxonomy (NCBI): domain Eukaryota; kingdom Fungi; phylum Ascomycota; class Sordariomycetes; order Hypocreales; family Clavicipitaceae; genus Aciculosporium; species Aciculosporium take. Next base: position 37,631 of record AFQZ01000043.1, read on the forward strand.
TAACTACAAGGTCCTTGTTAATATTATACAAATTAACAAGAAGCCGGTCCTATACGTTATAAATTCAGTAATATCATTTTAAGCTGCCCGCTTTCTTGCACCTTAACAATAAAAAGCTTAAGATATCTGGAATGCCCTTAAAGAGTACTAGATTAACACATATCTTGGACCCCCAGACTGGATAGTCCATAATGCTAGAAGAAACTTTGCTTCTAGCGAATTTAGGCATTTAGCTTGACTATTGTTAATTAATATTAACAAAGTCCCCGTTAAGGCTTATAATAGCATCGGAAAACTTAAGCGATATCATGCCCCTCTTTGCAAAGCATATGATATTATTAAGACCGAAGCTGACGGTTTTCTCTTAAAAGAGCAGATACTTTAAATGGCTGTTAAAGCAGTTAATAACTCTGCTGGTCTAAATGGTCTTGTTCCTACCCTTCTAGTCTTTAGAACCTATCTAAGGATAATAAATAATTCCCCCCTAAGCTTTACAGTTGCCTAAAGAGCTAAGATACTTTAAAAAGCAATAGATAAAGCAAGATGCAGTCTTATAAGACGCCAAGTCCACGATGCTCTTAATACCTGCAACGGCCTAATAACCCTGCCTATACACACTCTTCCTTTAAATTCCAATGTATAAGTTTATTGCAAAAAAGGCGAATAGACTGGCCCCTACAAGCTTCTCTTAATAAAAGGAGAGACTTGCATTATTAAGATGCCTTATAGCCCTATAAAGTTTCAGTCTACGGTTATTAAACCGTATATAACCTTACCAGAGGTGGAATCTTCTCATAAGGAAGACCTGGTTTATAAGGAAGACCTGGTTTAAGGTAATAAAAATTATAAAAACCCCCCTAATAACCTAATAACTCTACTATAAAGAGGACGTGGAAGACCCCGGAAACACCCTTAAGCAGAGGCTTTTCTTACTAAGAAAGAAAAGGCCGATTTTTAACTTATAATTAACCTCTGCGCGTAAGGAAAAATTAATATACCCAGAGAACCTTTTGAACTCTCTAATAAAGCAGAGATTAATGCTTTACTAGTAAGGAATATATTCAAATTTATGAAATTCAACCTGCAAAGGCATGGAGGCAAAAGACTCTTTAGCTTGCGGATAGTAAGAGAAGTTAAAGGCAAGGCAACTAACTCCTTATATAAAAAGTCATAATGTGTTATCCAAGGCCATAGCGACCGTGGGAAAGAGGTTATTCTCACGCAGTCCCTAACAATTTAGAGAGCTAGTCAAAGGCTTATCGTTGCCCTTGCTCCCTTATTAAAAAAGGAAGGCATTACGGTTTAGCTAAGGGATATTACCTAAGCATATGTGCAGTTACAGACAAAGCTTAATTGCATAATTCTTGCAAAGCTTCCAGCACAAATTGCACACCTTTACCCGCCAGACGTTATTATAGTCGTAATTAAGCCGCTATACAGAATAGCAGAGGCTGGCATACATTAGTAGTCGACGTATTTTAATCATTATTATCAGAGACTACAGATAATAACCTCTATATATAACCCTTATCTTCTTATTTCTTCTAGTAAAAGCTTGTGTTTTAGAATCATTAGAATGCAGACTAATGATACCTTAGGACTTAGCAATGCTAAGTTTTTCGATTGTAAAGAGGTTAAGTTAAAAAACGCTAAATTCCTTGCAAAGCCAAAAGAGAGGTTAATGATTTTAACACCATTAATGTTTAACGGTTGCATTTTAAGCGAAGTTAATAATAACACCTTCTTTTTGCAATAAAAGGAATAAGGAAGGAAGCTATCATAAGTTAATAACCCGACTAACTAAGCGAAATATATCGAACAGCGAGCATAAGGAGCGTACATTGCTCTAATATGTTAACCTAAAGCATCTTATGATCTTTCCGTTACTACCCAAGTCTAACATCCAGAATCCGACGATGTTTTAAGGCTTAATAAAAGACTTTAATGGCAAATTAACAATTAAGACTGTGGACTTTAATATATATCTCTCTTACTAGAAAACGCTGCTCTTTATGTCTTTATTAACAGTTCTTTTGCAAACAATAAAGACCTCAGCTCTTAACTAGGCTATATAATCATCCTAGGCAATGAAAGGAAGGATGACAATACCTCTGAATTCACCCTCAGAGGAAATATCGTGACATACAGCTTAATAAAATCAAAAAGAGTTATAAGAAGTGCATTAGCTTCCGAGCTATATAGGATGGTTTAAGGTGTTAATATTATCTATACAATAAGCACTACTCTGAATATCATCACTAACCGATTAAACAAGCCGAAAATTCTGATAATAATATGCACTAACTCTTTCTCGCTATACGAATGCATTATTAAGCTAGGGACGATAAAGGAAAAAAGGCTAATAATTAATATTATGGCTTTATGGCAGTTATATAAGAGGAGGGAAGTGGCTGAGATACGCTGGATTAATAGCAATAATAATCCTGTGGATATAATAATAAAAGCTTTACTGAATAAAGCTCTTAAGACCTTTATAACAAAGAATAAAGCCTAAATCCGTGTAGAAGGATAGGTTAAAAGACCTGTCGCAAGAATTGCCGCGAGAGCCGCTGCCAGAGCCGCTAAAGAATGAAAAAGTCCTAATTCCTCACCAAATCTAACGACAAATTAAGCGCCTAATAAAGAGCTTAAATTCAATAAATTCGAACGCGATTATAAGCGCCCAATTTGGTAGGATTAAACGCGGGAATTACACTCTTTGGCCCCCCCCCCCCCTATAACACTCTTTGCCTCCACAACTATTCAGCCTAGACTAACAAAAGTCATTCATTTAAAGGATGTTTTTTGCTTTATTACTTGTTTATTAATATCTGATTATTTAGGGCGTTTTATGCATTTTTTAGAGCAATTCCTCTTCTTCTTTAATAAAGAGAGAATTTACAAGTGTTAGAATCGCTTGTATGGATAATAGAAGGGATACGCCGCATTAACTAGGAATTATGGGTTGCATACAGAATACACGTACCCTGATTAGCTAGATCACAGGTCATGTGACCTGGGGCCGTACCGTGGCCACAACACTACACCTCTGCATTATAGCCTGCTTCTTCCCCTCTTTTAGAGATATAGATGAATTGAATATTGAACCCCCCCCCCCCTACATTTGTGCTGCAGCATACTTGTAACCTGAGCGCTACCAACAGTTTATATACGCCTTTGCCTGCAGGTAGTATTTAGTAAGACAGCTTTCTACCTTTTTCTACCCCCTTACTAAGCCTTAAGCTTAGGGGCTATCTTTTTCTAAATCCTCTTTTACTTTGGATTTTACTTAGGGGCTTATTGTTTTTATAACACAAATATTAGAATCCGGATGACACGCTGGAAGGAGGTAGTAAGCCTTTGCCTAGTAGCTAGTAGTACTGTAACGTAGATATTAGTTATTATCTCTGCAAGCCTGTATTATTTCTACTAATACCTACTTAGCACGGGTTTTGCCTGCGTTTTAGTGCCCTATAGAAGACGTGATATTTACTCCTATTATCTGCATATCCCTGTCCTTTTTATAAGATATACTTAAAGAGAATCTAGTTTACCCTTTATATTTAGTCTTTAATTATTCTTCTAGGTTATAAGACTTAATATTAAGAGCAATACCCTAAAGTCTTGCCACCGCCTGTTTATAATTAGTACAGGGGATATCCCGCCCTATATAGAAATCACGTATCTTTTTATTTAAGGCCATGCATAGTTTTAATAATTTAATAGAATCCGCCTATTTACTTCCTTTAATAAGAACTAATTTTTATTTAAAACGGACAAAAAAATTATTAAATTTTTTACTTAAGCATTGTTCTACTTAGTTAAGTTTAGTAATAATATGTTCCTATTAATAAGGGTCTATAAATAAGGAGTTAAGATATCCTAAAAAATTATCTAAGGAGTAACTAAAGGTTTCTCTAGCCTTAAAAAAAGGAGCAACCTAGGCCCTGACCTTAGCTAATAGATATTAGTATATAAAATACTATTTATCCTAAGCGCTCCTAATAAAGTTACTATTAGCTTATAGTTTATAAGCTAAGAGGTTATGCTATACCTAGTATTTAATTTAATTCCCGTTATATAGGTTACTTATATTAAGGGACTTCCTCTTAGGTTTTTTCTCTATTAAAGGATCTTTATATTATCCGCCTATACCTAAGGCGCCCGTACCCTAGGTAGAGGGTGTGGCTAAAGTAGTTGCAATCCTAAGCTGCTTAGATAGTATTACAACTTAGTTAGTAGTGTTCTGGTTTATCTGCTTGTGTAAGGCTATAATATATCAAAGCCTTATTAATTTCTATATGGCGTCCATCCCTGCTAAATCGCCTGCTGTATTAGGCTATATTATGCCCTGTTGTATTTCATTTATATTGAATATTACCTCTATATAAAACCTGTAAAGGTTTTTAAAATAAAGATAAAAGGAAGAAGATTATATGTTATAGTCTAGCTAATATATAACTATAGTATTAGTAACTATAAATAAGAATAATCTTCTTAAGGGAGAAGAGAAAGAAAAGATTTATAATCCTTTTAGACCTCCTGCCTTTATAGCTTATTCTATTTACTATTATATAGCTTAAGTAAAAAGGCTAGAGTAAGATAGATTTAGATATATATAAGGTCCGATTCGCTAGCGTAAAGCTTAAGTTAAAAGGCCGACTTAGAGTATATTAGTATGCATGCCTAACTCGTATTACTTGTATAGCTTATAAAGTCTGGCTTCTATAATGTGGTCATTCTTCCGACTGTAAAGATCCGAGCCTTAAGCTCGAATCCATTACAGAAATTATTATTATAATAGATATTACCTTATTATGCTTTAAATCTCTTTAGTATTATTATTTTTAAGAATCCTTTTAAAGGTTTTTATATTAACTAGATATAATTAACTTATTTAACTAGGATATTTAAATAATTTCTTTAGCCTTAAGTATTCTTAGCTATTAAAATCTCTTTTACTTTATACTTTACTAGCTTTAAGTAGTTCTTATATAATAAAAAATTAGGCCTAGTTTAGTATTTATTAGGACTTATAATAATAAAAGGTTTAAAGCTACTTTTTTAATTAAGTTTATATAAAAGACTAGGTATATACCTCTTAAAATATTTAGTTAAATAGTTAGTAGAATTAAAGTATTTATTATTTAATACTTTGCCTTTATTTAATCTAGTTTTTTATTAAAATAGTTTATTTTTATATAATATAGGTTTAGCTATATAATGTCTTTGATACTAAATCTCTTTATTAAATATTAAAAATGTTGGAATCGCTCGTCTGAAGGATGGAAGGGATATACGATAGCAACCGGGAATTATAGGTCATACGCATAATACACGTGCCCTGATTAGCTGGATTACTATATTATGTAACCTAGGGCAGTACTATGGCCATAATACCACACTTCTGTATTATCCCCCTCTTTTCCCTCTTTAGAAATTAAAACTATATAGAAATCAGACCTTTGTTACCCCCCCCCGTGTTATTACTATAGTAATCATACCCTGTGAAACCATTACTAATTAGTAGTTATTATAACTATAGATTGGCTAGGAATTAACAAAAGAAACAAACTTTTAATATAACATACTTATTTATTTAATTACACAGAATCCGTTGTTTATGCTACCTAAAAGTAATTTTTTCTATTATTGTTAACTTTTGCTACTTATTTATAATTATTAAGAAGTTTTTTTATAGAATTTACCCCTTATTATAAATTTGCTACTAGTCTATAATTAAAGTATCTTCTTTACTGTTTATTACAGAGAAAAACACTAAAAAATAGCTTTAACTTCCACTACTAAAGCTAATTAACCTATTTAAGACTCCCTTTCTGTAAAACTCTAAAAGTATTCTAACTACTTTATAGAGAAATAGGCTAAAGCTAATAAACAAATTAACCCTAAAAAAGCTATAACTTTTAAACTCTATAATAAATTTGCCTATTATATTAATAAGTATAAATCTAGTACCTAGTAAGATACTAGGTTTTTATTTATATACTAAGAAGACTTTAAAGAATGGACTACTAATATTTTTAAGAAGATTACCCCTAAAGTCTAATAAGTACTTTAAGATATTCTTTAAAACTAAGGAATTAACATATAAGAAGGATTATAAAGACTAATTAACCAGGTACTTACTAATTTAGTTAGTATGGATAACTCTGTCTTCTTTTCTAATGGAAAGCTCCTAACAGGAAATAACACTATTAATACGTTAATGTTGATAATAACCTTACCTCCCCCCAACCCTCTTAACCCCCCTACTAACAAAACAACAATACCCTTTCCCCTAAAATAACAAACTATATTAAAGGAAATTACTAATATAGACTAAAAAGCCTTAAACTTTCTTACTAGAGTTTATAATAAGAAAAATAAGTATTTTAAAATACTTTTTAACTTTATATATCCTAAAGTCTTAATCTTTAAGGATATCTATATAGTATAAGGAATTTTACCTAAGTTATACCTATTTACACTATTAATAATACTTATAAGCAATACCTATAAGTATTACCTTAAGAAATTTAGTAAAAGACTTATTTTATTTAATATAATAACTAAGTAAATAAAGAAAAACTTTAAGACTAAAGAGAATTAAAAATTCTACTAGATATAATTTTAAGAGATAAAGTTTTATTATATTATAGCTAAAAATCTAATAAAGACTAAACTTAAATGTTTAGAATTAATAATTTAATAGCTCTTAGACCTATTTAATAGTCTTTACCCCCTCTCTAAGAAAGATATAATTCTCAGGCGCTAACTAGAAATATTTATTTAAGATAGCCCTGAATTTAACTAAATAACCTACGTCCGAACTAATACCTATAAAGGCATAGTTAGTAATATTCACTACTGCCTTATAATAAAAGATATAATAGAATCTGTTTTAAAATCATTTATAAGCTAATAAATTGCAAGAGAAAGCAAGTATTAATTGTAAAACACTACCCTAAGCACTAATATAGTCTTATTTACTAACTAACGATACTTATAAGCTTTTTAACTCTAAAATAAAGCTAGATCTAAGAAATGCTTTATTTATTATAAAGAAGGATATTAGTTAACTAACTATCCTGTCTCTAAGCAAAAAAAAGTAAAAGATACTTAGTAGAGTAACTAAAGGCATAAATCCCTTTCTTCTAAATGCTAATTTTATGTATTCTTATAAGTATTTAAAGGTAAAGACAAAGAGTTATTACCCCTAGACAGCAGTAATAAGAATAAACATAAAAAAGCTGCTTAGAACGTAGTATTTATTGCCTCTAAAGAAGAAAAAGCATAAAATAATAAAAAAGCATAAGAAACCCTTATATTTATAAATTTCATTATATAAGCACTTAATTCCCCTTTTTTTTCTACCTTAACTATAAATTTCCTGTAAGATAACGCCTTTAAACACGCATTATTTATTAAAGACCCTTATAACTGCAATACTAATAAAACTACATAATAGCAGGTATTTCTTATAAATTTATAATATACTATAGAAACGTTTTATAATATCCTCTTAAATACTAAAGCAGCTAGAATCTTAACTGCTAGCTAAGGTTAAGTTAAAGCCTTAATACGCCTTATAACAGACCTTATAATTAAGCCTTCTTTTAACCAGAGAACTATTAACTTTAGTGCCAAAAGTATAACCTTAAATAGTATTTTAAAGCTTTTTATAATCTTTAGTATGATTTCTTTTTATATTCTTAATAATGCTATATCTTTCCTATATTTTATTATGAATATAGATAGAATAGGTATTAAGCTTAATAATCTTAAGAACCTTTTTATTTAAGGAGAAAAGAAAGTACCTATTATCTAAAAATAGGGATATTCTTAGTAGATAATTTGTTTATAAGAACCTGCTGTCTTTATGCTCTTAAAAGCAGAAATTCACTAACTTTATTGTTAATTTAGCTACCCTTTAATTAACTAATTATATAACCTTCTTGCTAAGGCTAGTAAAGATTTTAACAGAGCTAACATAGGAAAAATTATATATGCCTGTTACTAATGCTAAATAAATGCTAAGGCTCCTGGCAGATTTAAGTTTACCCTTAAAGATAATCTTAAATTTAACTATAAGGTCCTTGTTAATATTATGTAAATTAATAAGAAGCCTGTCCTTTATGTTATTAACTTAGTAACTTTATTTTAAGCTGCTTGCTTTCTTAGACCCTAATAATAGAAAGCTTAAGATATTTAGAACGCCCTTAAGAAATGTTAGATTAATATATATCTTAGACCCCTAGACTAAATAGTTTATAATGCTAGAAGAAACTTTACTTTTAGTAAATTTAGGCATTTAGCTTAACTATTATTAATTAATATTAATAAAGTCCCTGTTAAAGCATATAATAGTATTAGAAAACTTAAGTAATATTACACACCTTATAATATTATTAAGACTAAAGCTTATAGTCTTCTCTTAAAAGAGCAGATGCTTTAGATAGCTGTTAAAGCAGTTAATGACTCTGCCGGCCTAAATAGCCTTATTCCTACTCTCTTAGTCTTTAGAACCTATTTAAGGATAATAAATAATTTTCCTCTAAGCTTTATAGTTACCTAAAGAGCTGAGATGATTTAAAAAGCAATAGATAAAGTAAGATATAGTCTTATAAGATGCTAGGTTAATAATGCCCTTAATACTTAAAATGGCCTAATAACTCTGCTAATATATAATCTTCCCTTAAACTCTGATATATAAGTTTATTATAAGAAAGGTAAATAAATTAGCCTATATAAGCTTCTTTTAATAAAAAGAGAGACCTGTATTATTAAGATGCCTTATAGCCCTATGAAGTTTTAATCTATGGTTATTAAACTATACATTACTTTGCCAGAAGCAAAGACTTCTTATAAGAATAACTAAGCTTAAATTAAGGAAGCTATAGGAATAGATTTAACTTCCTAAGAAGGGCAAGGCCTAAGCCTAAACAACCCAGACTAGGAAAACCCTAAAATTAACAAAATTACTTATAAGACTTCCCCTAACAAAATTATTCATAAGACTCCCCTTAATAACCCTATGAATCCGCTATAAAGAGGCTGTGGAAGACCTTAGAAATACCCTTAACTAAAAGCTTTCCTTATAGAGAAAGAAAAGGCTAATTTTTAACTTATAATTAACCTTTATATGTAAGAAAAGATAACCATGCCTAGAGAACTATTTAAACTCTCTAATAAGGCTGAGATTAATGCTTTACTAGCAAGAAATATGTTTGAATTTGTTTAATTTAACCCTTAAAAGTATAAAAGTAAGAGACTCTTTAGTTTATAAATAGTGTATAAGATTAAAGGTAAAGTAACTAATTCCCTATACAAAAAATCATAATGTGTTATTTAAGGATATAGTAACCATAGGAAAGAGGTTATTCTTATACAGTCCCTGACGATTTAAAGAGCTAGTCAGAGGCTTATTATTGCTCTTACTCTATTATTAAAAAGAGAAGGTATTACGGCTTAGTTAAGGGATATTACCTAAGCATATATGCAGTTACAGACGAAGCTTAATTGCATAATTCTTATAAAGCTTCTAGTATAAATTATACACCTTTACCTGCTAGATATTATAATAGTCGTAATAAAGCTGCTTTATAGAATTGCAGAAGCAGGTATATCTTAGTAGTTAACGTATTTTAATTCTTATTATTAAAAACTCTAGATAATTACTTTTATATATAAACTATGCCTTCTTATTTCTTTATAGGAAAGCTCTTATTTTAGACTTATTAAAATGCAGACCGATGACACATTAGGCCTTAGCAATGCTAAATTCTTTAATTGTAAAGAAGTTAAGCTAAAGAATGCTAGTGTTACGGGATAATCCGTGATGTCGGATCCCACCTATATAGAACGGATTCGTTATGTAGCTAGTAAGACTTAATAACAACAACTTACACAAAATACACTTAACTATATAACTTAATAGTAGTATATATAGGTGCGTTTAATGACCTATTTATAATAACATTAATAACAGCTTTACAGTTGCTTCTAACTAACTATATAACAATACCACTATATAATAACTAGTAGTAATTACTTATGTTCTTTATATAAGGTTTTAACTAAAATCAAGGACTTACTGCTTTTAGTTAGCAAGACGTACTAAGTTAAATTACTAAATTACTAGGTCCTAACTAGTAAGGCTATAATAGCTAAAGAGTTAAGGTTACTATTATTAATAAGCAAGGCAGTATACTAAAATATTAGATTTACTACCTATAGTAAGGCTATAAGCTAAGAGATAAGAAGGATTTAATAGAACTTATATCTAAATTAATAAGTTAGTACTAGGAATTAAACAGCTACTAACTACACACTATAACTATTACTAAGGGAGAGCTTTACTATATTTATAAGCTTTATAAATATCTTAAGTAAAATCCTAACCCTCTTAGTTCTAAAGGAAGACTAGTAATTACTAATAATAAGGTTAAGGACCTTTCCTATTTAAGAAGTTATAAATTCTATAAAAAAAAGCTTTACTAGACCTTAGAACTATTATAACTAGTTAACCTAGTTCTTATATATTACTTATACTTTAGGGAAGAACTAATTCTAGTATAATAAATACTAATAAAAGCTAAGAAGAAAGGGCTTTTTAAACTATTAGTAACTAAACCTAAGGTAACCTTATTAAGAATTAAAACCACCCTACTTAAGACTATACTTCTTATAAAACCAGAGACTTTAACTGTAGTAATACCTCTTAAAAAGCCAGAAACCTTGCTTATTATTATGCTTATTAAAGAACTAAAGGCTTCTTAACTTATAAAACCATTAAGCATTAGGGATATACTTCTAACTACGATTTTTAGTCCTAATTTAAATAATAACCCTAAGGAGACCTTAGAAGGTAATAAGACATAAAAAACAGCTTTTTTTAGTAAGAGATAATAAAAACAACCAGCTATTATTATATAACTTACATTACTACTAAAGCAGACTCTAGCTTTAAGTAAAGAATCCTTAGAAAGTAATAAGTTAGTTTACTATAAGTCTTTTACCTATATAGACTTTTAAAATAATAAAGACTATAAAGAAATAAAAAACCTTATTATATTAATATATACAGAAAGGTTTACTATACCTAAAGATTTAACTAACCTAAATAAGATAATAAAGGAGACTATATAAGGGGTAAAAGGTCCTCTAATAATAAATAATCCTATTATGCCTAAAAAAAAGAAAGAGCAGTTAGCTAAAAGGTTATAATCTCCTAAGGACCTATAACCCCTTAAAACTAGTAAGGGGAGATAAATATACTAGGATTTAATAAATACTAAGGAACTATTTAATATTATAGTAGGGCATAAGCTAGAACCTAAAACTAAGAATACTATTAGTAAAACCTTAGCTTATAAAATCCTATAAAGCATTAAGGGAGTAGCTAAAATATAGGAAAAAGTATATAAAGTAATAAGAGCTATGCAGAAGTTATAAAGATAAATTAAAGAAAACCTTACTTACTCTATAAAAACCAACTTTTAATAATAAATAATAAAAACCTAAAATAATATCTTAAAGACTCTAGTTAGCCTTACTTTGCAAATAAAGGAGTTAAACTAAATTATAATAGCCTTTATAAACCGGATATAGGCAGGTTGCCAGGACTAGCAGTTAAATATAGAACTAATTACATAGGAACCATTTAAACTAATAATAACAGGAGCTAACATAAATTAGCAGCTAAACCCTTAGCAGACCAGACCTACCCTACTAAAGCAAATTAGCTAGAATTCCGGTTAGTAAAGAGGTAAAATAATAGTTATAATACCTAAGCTAATAAGGTCTTAAGACTATTTAATTAAGATAAGTAACTTAAGAAAAGCAATAGGGTTTATATAAGCACATACTAGTATAAGCAAATTATACTAACTAGAAGTAATAAACCTCTTACTATATAATTAGAATTTACTTAAATTACAACAAGAGTTTAGATATCTAAGTTATTATAATAATACTAAAACCTCTTTTAACCCACCTTATATAGTTTTAAACTAAGCTTAAAAGTTTCCCCCTATAAAGAGATATAAGTCTTTATAATAAGTAGGATTTTTATAGTATTAACTAATTACTAAATAAGGAGGTACTCTACTAAATCCTTAGGTAATAAGATTAGTACCCTAATAAGGTTTTCCTCTTAAGGACATATAAACCTTTAATTTACTAACCGCTAGATAAGGAGGCACTCTACTAAATTCTTAAGTAATAATATTAGCACCTTAATAAGGTTTTCTATTAAGGGACGTATAAAATTATACCCTACTAATAACAGAATACTAGTAGTAAGGATAAGACTTTAATAAGCATAGAGATTATAAACAAAAGGAGATATACTATACTAGTGCTTAATAATACTAATACTCCTAGATATTACTATATTTACTTACATAATAAGATAACAGACCTATAAAAGGACCTTTTAAAAACAGTAACATAAAATGACATATAAATCTACCTTTAACTTTTTTATAATAAAGAAGTAAATATAGCTATAAAGCAAATAGTTATAGCAATAAAGCAGGTGATTATAAAGATAGTTATTACTATACTAAAGAGCCTTATAATAACCAGCTAAGCTAAACACTAAAATACTAGGAACATAATACCTTTTAACTAAAATATAACCTAGAATAAGATTTTAAGCCTAAAAGGGCACTTAAAGAGAAAGGGTTAGTAAGTTTAACCTAAAAAATCTAGAATATTAGACTTCTAGACCTAAAACCAGATATAGTAGATATAGGTAATAAATTCATCTTATATAAAGGAAAAACCGCTATTTTTTTAAATCCTAAGCTTTAAATTTAAGTAGTAAAAAAGTACCTATTTAGAGCACTACTAAACCAGAAGAAGGTATTACTTTATAATATCTAGTAACTATTTTAAGGAGAAGTAATAACCTAGTACTAATAATACTTAGATAAATCTAAAAAGAAATGGATTTTTACTAGTATTAATAGTATTATTAAGGTAGTATAAGAAGAATTTTATATAAGGACAGAAGATATAGTAATAAAGCTTAAGTAGGCTAAGTATACTTAAGAAGATATTATAAATAGTATTTCTATTTAGGACTTTATAGCTTAAATCTTTTAGTATACTATAGCAAATAAAGAGATAATAAATCTATAGCTTTTAGTATACTTTAGGATAAAATTATATCCTAAGCTAAAAAAGCTATGCCTAGATTTAATAAAGGGCATAAAGCATAATAAATACCTTAATATAATAAACAGAAAACGCCGTAATTTATATTAAGAAATAAAGGAGTAATAAAAGTCCTATTACTAGAAAAAGACTAAAGAAATAGTAAAAGCCTACCTTTATAATAATAAATCCTTAGACTTAAATAAATCTAAGGGTAAAAGAGTAAAGGCCTATTAGAATTACTATTATAAGAACTATAACTAAAGGAGAGGAAACTATTTTTAATAGGATAACTTTTAATAATAATATCCTTACTATATATACATTAAAGAGAGATTAAGCAACCTAAGAAATTATAATTAGAAAGACTAAAAAAGGCTACTAGTCCTATACTAGGAATAGGTTGATTAGAATAAACCATAATAGGACTAGAATTAACCTTAAAGGTCCTAGTAGTATAATAATAATAAACTATGCTAACTAGAAGTTAAAAAAGAGAACCCTATAAAAAAGAAAGCGGACCCTTAGACTAAGGAAGGCAGGGCCTATAGTTAAGAAAATAAATCTTAAAGAGATAATAAAGAAAAAGAGAGATCCTTAAAGGAAAAAGATTAAAGAGGGTATTAATTTAAAAAGTAATAAAACCCTTACTAAGGAGATTAATTCTACCTAAAATAATTTAGGTAATAAAAGCATTTAAACCAGAAACCCTATAAAGTTATAATTCTAAATAATAATCCTAATACTAAAGAGCAGGAGCAGTATTTAGCAGACTTTAAATACTATTTAGCTAGAGAAGAAAGTCTATTAAAGGATAATAAATATAATAAGTCTAACTTTATAAACGTGTACTTTACTATAAAATGTAGTAAAGCACACCTAATGTTCGACTATAACTGTAATAAAGGGGAGGTTAAATTTAATTTTATTAGTGCTTTTTATATAGCAGAGGAGGGAGACTTAAACCAGGAGAATCCTACCTCTTTAACTGCAGGAACTAGCAAAATAAATGCTCTTAATAGAAGAAGGCAGAAAAAGCCTAAGAAAGAGAAGGAAATTATTAAAGCTTTTATAACTAGAGTTAATGTTATATAAGACACTATAACTTAGAGTTTAAATAAGCTAATTTTAACAGGAGGTCTATAAGAAGACTAGGTAATTAAGGCGGTATTTAGACTACAGGAGATTAATATTAAAGGAAGAAAGCAAATAAATACCTTCCTTAAAATACTAATTTAATTCTATAATAAAGAACCTAACTATATAATCTATATAGATACTAGAATATTATTAATTCTAGCTAATAAATAGTAGCTCTAGTAATATAGAATAAATATAAAGTAGGAAAAGTAAGACCTAAAACCGGTAACAGAAGTAGCTTTAGCCTTTATTATTATGGAAAGGGCTACTTTTAACTTTTATATTCTAGGAATTATAAGAGGAAAAAACATTTAAGGCTACTTTATAGTAACTGCAGATATTATGCTAAATCTAGGACTAAAATTATTAATTAGTATAAGTTTCCTTTATAGCTTTAGAGTAAAAATTAATTTTATTAATCTAAGGTTAGTTTTTAAGTTAGTGTATAATATAATAGTACTAAGACAGATGTTTTAAAACGCTTACTATATACTAGCTTAACAGGCAATAGTAGTATATAATATTATAATTCCACTAAACTTAACATATTAGGTGCTAGTAATATAAAAGGATTTCCCTAGTAGAGAGGAGACTAGTGTTTATTATATTATATCTTCTAATTCTGTCTTTTTAAATAATATTCTTAACTAGAGAAATAAGAAAAGAATGCTAGTAATAAATAACTCTAATAGGGCTATATAAATTAAGCAAAATATCAAGGTAGGTCAACTTAAGGCAGCTATAAGCCTTAATTTAAACTTTACTATTCCGGATATCTACTAGTATATAGCATTTTTTAGTAAAGATATTAAGATAAAAAAGATAAAAGAGAGTCCAGAAAAATTTAATAATAACCTAGATCCTAAAGTTATTAATAGAGGTATTTTATTATATAGAGTATCTTACCTAAAGGACATACCTTTTATTAAAAATAAGTTTAGAGTATAAATTACTAATATTAACCTAGAAGCAGCTATTAAGTTATAGGATCTAACTAATAAGTATGATATTTACTGTAATAAAAAAGTAGTACTAATACTAAAGGAAGATAAAATAAGAGTTAACTTTATTAATAACTAGTAGAACTAAGTTAAGCTAGTAAGGAAGTACCCTTTTAGGTATAAAAACTAAGGAAAATTTACTAAAGTTTATAATGCTATATACCTAGCAGGTAGGATATTTTAGTTAATAAAGCTAGTACCTATAGCCTGCCCTGGCTTTATTATTTATAGAAATATAGAGAAGACTAAGAAAGGTTAAGTTATTATAGACGCCAGGCCTTTTAATAATATTACCATACTGGATATATATCTATTGCCAGACTAAGGTAATATTATATAGAATACTTACAGTAAAGAGTAGAAATTAATTTTTAATATAATAGGTTTTTTCCACCAGCTTTTAGTACAAGAGAAATACTAGAATTATATAATAATAATCTCTAAAAAAGGGCTAGAAGCGTTGTAAGTCGCATTAATGGGGTATAAGAATTTGCTAGCCTTTATATAACAATTTTTAGATCGCATTTTCTAACTATATTAAAGTTTTATTTATATTTATATTAATAATATTATTATCTTTTTTAACACCCTTAAGGATCATCTTAAACACCTTAAGATAGTCTTAAAAGTCCTAGAGGAAAATAAGGTATATATTATAGTAACTAAGTCTTTTATTAAATATTATTTAATCCAACTTCTTGGATTTATAATTAATACTAATGGAATTATTAATATAAACAACAGGATTAAGTCATTCTAATAAATAGAAATTCCTTATAACTTATTAACCTTAGAAACCTTTATTAGTATAGCAGGATTCCTAAGAGTAGGAATCCCTTAGTTTAACTTACAGATCTAACTATTATAGACTTAAAAGATAGCACTTATATATAAACTTTATAAACATAATAAGCTACTAGTAGGAGCTTTAAAGCAGGTATATAAGAGAGAGGCATAAGAAAAATCCTTTATTCTTATAAAAGATAAGGAAGTAGCCTTTAAAGCACTAAAAACCATGCTTTATAAAAAAATACTATTATAGCACTATAATCTAGAGTAACCTTTATTCTTTAAGATTAATGCCTATAAGAAAGGTTTTAGTCTATATACTTTTTAACTATATAAGGAGTAAAATAGAAAAAGCATACCTAATAAGGATATTATAGCTATAAAACTTTACTTAATCCTTTTTCTTTGATATTTAATATTTACAGCTAAGAAGTAGTATAGATTAACTAAGGCAAAGGTAGCTATAATTACATAGTCAATGCAGAAACTATAAAAAATAGCTTAATCTAACCGTCATTTAGTTAACATCCTAACTAACTATATATCTACTAAAGGAATTATTAAATATATCTCTTTAGCCATAATAGACCTTAATAAGGCTAACCTAAAATTAGCTAAGGTAGCGAATTATCTGTTATAATTTAAATTATAAGTAACCTATATGCTAGAAGTCCTTAATGTTATACCTAATGCCTTATTACAACTTCTAGTAAAGGTTGGCTACTAAGAGGCAGCAAACCATAATATATATAATAAATTAAACGCCTATATATACTTCTATTAAAACTATGAAGTAGTAGCTATAATAAATAACTTATTAAAAAAGGAGATATTAGCAGGGTACAAATTAGACTTATAATATTATTAGATAATTAAGAGCATTAAGGATTTCTAGTAAAAGCAGCTAAAGTAAGAACAGAACTAACCGTAAATTCCATTCTATAGCTAGGACCTTATAAATAAGGGCCTACTCTATTATAAGAATAAAGAAGGGCTTAAATAACTATATATTTTAAGTAGCTATATTAAAACCATACTAAGAACCACATATAATAACTATTACTACTTCGGAATTAGTAGAATAATAAAAGGTCTATACAACGTTTATTTTCTAAAGATGTCTAAGTAAATTTAAGAGTATATAGCATATTATACAACTTATTAGGAAAACTCTATCTTAAGGGATAAAGCAACCAGAAAAATAAGACCTTTATAGTTAAAACCAATGCCATTTTACATGATTTCTCTAGACTTTATTACTAATATACCAGAGGTAGACTTAGTAAACACTATATAGGCTATAAAAGGATACTTAAAGTATAATTCCCTTTGCCTAGTAAACTATTTATTTAGTAAGAAAACCCTTTTAATCCTAGGGAATATAATATATTTAGCTTCTATATAAGCAGAACTACTCCTTTAAGCTCTGTATATTATAGACTAGGAACTACTAAGATAAATCGTTAGTAATAGAAACCCTAAATTCATTTCTAAGGTTTAGTAAGCAATATTTACTAAGCTAGGAGTTAAATTCCTAATAGTAACTGCCTACTACCTGCAGATAAATAGAGTAGCTAAACAGAAGAATTAAATAGTAATAATAGCTATTTACTATTATACTATAACAAATCTAATAGTACTATAAGTATTAATCCTTTCAGCTTTATAGTATTATCTTAATAATATAGTAGCTATAGCAATTAACTAGTTACCTAATAAGTTATTATATAGGCTTAAACCGCTAGACCTTATTAACCTTCTTTTAAAGCAAGTAATTTCTAACTTATAGCTAGGGGAAAAGGACTTAAAGGCACTTTATAAGCTTTATTAAAGAGAGGCCTAACTTATAATAACCACTGCTACCGCCCTATTTAAAATCAGATATAATTCCTAACATAACCTAGTAAATATTAACGTTAGAAACATAGTATACTTATAACTATATAAAGAATACTAGCTTCTAGGAAAGCTAAAGAAGAAATAATTACTATAGAGAGCAGGGCTATATAAGGTTCTTAAAAAGGTAAATCCTTTATTATACTAACTTAAATTTCTGTTAATCTTAAAAGTGTATTTAGTGGTATTAATTATATATATATAGAAACCGCACTAAGGTAATAATCCCTTTAGTAGGAAGGCAACACCCCTTTTACTAATTAATCTAAAAGGGAGTAGTAAAGCTAATTACTAGGATATTAAGCAGATTATCTTATATAAGGTAAAAATCTACTATACTAAGGGATAAAGCCCTAAAATAGCTTACCTTATAAGATAAAAAGAATATACTACTAAAGACAACTAATAGATTAATAAAAGCAAGATAAAGGTAAATACATTAGAGTTAATAAATAAATATCTAAAGGAGCATCTAATTAACTAGAATAAGAAGTATAGAAAGAAGGGGCTTATAAGGCAGGAGTGCTAATAATACCTTAAGGTTAGCAGGATCTAACATCCTGCAGGACCCCATGTGATTACTATAGTAGAAACATATAACCCTATTTTCCCTATAACACTACTTATAATTTCACTTTACTTTTTACTTAACCTCTTATCTGCACCTTCTAATACGCTAGAATTCCCGGTTTTTCTTTACCTTTTAACCTTTTTTTCTTAATTTTAATTATTATATACTTTAAGTTTTTCTTTTCTTTTATTTTATTTTTAACTTTTATTACCCTCTCTTAGTTAATTCTAATATATATTATAAGAGATATAGAAAACAAGTTCTATATAAAGGATTTTAATCCTAATGCCTTAGTTAAGTTTTTACTATTTTATAGGGAAAAGCAAACAATAAGGACTAAGTTAGTAAAGCTATCTTTAAAAGAAAATATAGTAAGAGTAACTAGGGATACTATTTCTGTCCATTATAACCAGATAGCTAAGGTATTATAAGAAGATAAGCAGAGGGAAAAGGCATATACTAACCTAATAACTACCTATTAATACAATATAAAGACTATAGCTAAGAATAAGAATAAGGACTTTAAAGCAAATATAAACTATAAGAATAATATTTCTAATATTAATATATTTAGAGAGATACTTAGCCCTAAAGGACAGGCGGTAGTAAAGCGCCTTTAAAGCATAAGAAAGGGTAAGATAATTATTAATACTCTTATAACTAAAGAGATCACTGCTAGCAGTTTAAGTTAAGATTCTCCTATAACTATATAGTAAATATAAAATAAATTAGAGAAACTAGACTTTAGTAAGCTAATTTGCTATTTTAGTTATATAAATAAATACTATTAGCACTAGGAGATAATATTATTTATAAAAAGAAACATAGTACTAAAGCCTTTTAGTACATAGCAATATTAAGCCAGAGATAGCATATAAAGTATAACTAATGCTATTTACACCTACTCTAAAGATTTTATAGCCTAGGGGGTATAAATTAATAAAAATGGATTTTTTATTATAAAGACAGACCTTATATATATACTATAAATTAGAGTAGTATAATAGATTTTTCTTATAAAGGAATTAATTCTAGCAGCTAATAATAATAGGCAGAAGAAGACTAAATGCCTGGCTAATACCCTAGTTATCCAGAATATAAAACTCTGTATTAAGCAGGTAGTAGTATAATTTCTTAATAGTAAATAAACAGATAACTAAGCCAGATCTAGAGAGTAGTAACTGGAATTACTATTAAAAGAGAAAGTGCTTATAGCTAGATACTATAATAAGTTAGAAGGCATTAATGGCTCTATAGCTAGGGCCCTAGCTACTATAGAATAGGTTAATTTCTTAAGCATAGGCTTTTAATAGGTAATTATTAATACTAGTAAAAAGCATAAAACTATAACTACTTAATAGGATACTAATATACTAAGGAAGGAACTAGCAGACTAAAGGAATCTAATCTAAGGTTTAGCTAAATAATATAGGCTAATAAGCAAAGCAGTAGCTAGAAAGACTATCCTAAAGAAGATAAAGTTAAGGTTAGCAGACTAAGCTATTAATATATAATTTAGTAAACTTAAAGACAGAACTAATATAGTTAAAGGGGATATTAAGGCTTATAAGGAGGATTTTAGTATAGTAAAAGCTAGTCTTAAGATTATTAATAAGTATATTATAAGGACCTTAGCTAGAGTAGTAATACTAAAGGATAAGGCCAGGAATATTAAAACTACTAGGCCTACTCTTTAAACGCCTCTACCAGAATCCATAGCTAGAAAGATAATCTTACCTATAGAAAGTAAGAAGTTAACTAGCCTAGTTAAGCTAAATTTACTAGCTAGTAAAAAAATAAGATTAGCTATAGAAGTAATAAAAGTAACTATATTAAACATAAGCTTATTTAAGTTATTACTAAAAAAGGCAAAACAAAAGATACTTTCTAAAATGAGGCATAATATTAGTAGTACTATAAAAAGGCAGAAAATAACAATAGAATCTATAACTAAGAACGCGGAATTAGCTAAGATATTAGACAAATAGAAGACCCTTATATAGTAGCATAAGGACTAAAAATTTTACTAATATATTACGCTATTTAACATTAGAAGCAGTCCTAAAAATCGCGTAGCTCTAGTTAGCTCTAGGTAGATTACTATTTAATTATAAAATGTATAGCTTAAATTAAAGGTTTAGCTATATTATAAAGGGCATTATAGCAAATAGATTAATTATAGAAAAAGTTATATTTAGAGGACTGTTGCTTTCCTTATAGTTATTATGTTATATAACTTAAACATAGGAAAATTTCACCTTTAGTAAGGATAAAATAGCATGGCTAGTAGCTGTCTTCTGCTTAAAAGTAATAATACCCTAATAAACCCTATAGAATTACCTTTAATATGCCTGGTTTAAATGCATAAAGGACCTTTATATATAAGGTTAAAAGTAGAGAATAACTTAAGATATTTAATACACCCTAAGGAAGGGCACGGGCTACCTCTTCTATATTTAAGAGGAAAGCCTCTCTTCCTATAGCTTAACTCTTTCCCCTTAATATAGCTTCCTTTATTAGTCCACTAGGTCTTTAGAGGTATAACATTTTTATTTTTAGTTTAACCTAAGTCTTTTCCACCCTCTTATATAAGTTATTACTATAGTCTAAAGTTAGTAGTATTATTATAATATAACTATAATACTATAAATAAGAAAATTACTTATAATATGGCAACTCCTAGAAGCATATAACTAAAGGTTGCTAGTAATAATAGTTACTCTCTAATAAGCTATTTATAGCTATAATAATATAAATAGATAGAGACATTCTATAATCTATATCTCTATTAACGGATTACAGTATAAATTTACAAGGCTTATATAGATAAGGACTTTAAGAAGTAGATATCCAGGCATAACTAGGATAGATCTAACCATAGTTAATATATTTATGCTACTTAGATTAAATTTCCTTTTATTATGGTTTATTTTGCTTAGACTAAGATGTTTATTTATCTTTAAATTTTATAAGTAGTTATTATTAGATTATTTACTGTTATTAAGCAATGTTTCTAGCAGATTAGCTGTAACTAGACTAATACAGGGAGAATACTTTATAAATTAAATTACTTTCTTTTATAAATAAAAGTTTTTTCTTTATTAATACTAGCTTAGATAAATCCAGAAAATAACCAGAATAGTTATCTTTAAGAAAGGGGCACTTATTACAGAATAATCTATAATATCAGATCCTACCTATATAAGACGGATTCGTTATATAGCTAGTAAGACTTAATAATAATAACCTACACAGAATGCACTTAACTATATAACTTAATAGTAGTATATATAGGTACGTTTAATGACCTATTTATAATAACGTTAATAACAGCTTCACGGTTGCTTTCAACCGACTACGTGACGATACCACCACGTAATAGCTAAATTTCTTGCAAAGCTAAAGCAATGCTTAGAGAAATCAACACTATTAATATTTAATGGTTGTATTTTAAGCAAAGCTAATAATAATACCTTCTTCCTATAATAAAAGGCATAAGGAAAGAAGCTGTTAGAAGTTAACTAGGATAATTAAGCTTAATATATTAAGCAGAGGGCTTGAGGTACATATATTGCTCGTATATGCCAACCTAAAGCCTCTTACGATCTTTTTATTACTACCTAAAGCTAATAATTAGAACCTAACGATATAACAAAGCTTAATAAGAGGCTTAGATGGCAAATCAATAATCAGAATTACGGACTTTGCTATATGCCTCTCTTACTAGAAAATACCTCCCTTTATGTTTTTATTAATAGCTTCTTTGCAAATAATAAAGACCTTAGTTTGCAGCTTAGCTATGTAATTATTTTTAGTAATAAGGAGAAGAATGTTAACGCCTTTAAATTCACGCTTAAAGGTAACATTATAACTTATAGCTCTATAAAATCTAAAAGAGTTATAAGAAGTGCCTTAGCATTAGAGCTATATAGAATGGTTTAAGGAGTTAATATTGCTTATATAATAAGTATAATATTAAGCATTATCACTAATTAATTAAATAAGCCGAATATTCTAATTATAATATACACTAACTTTTTCTTATTATATAAGTGTATTGTTAAACTAGGTACTATAAAGGAGAAAAGACTTATAATTAACATTATAGCGCTATAATAGTTATATAAGCAAAGGGAAATTACGGAAATCTAATAGATTAATGGCTATAATAACCTTGCTAACACAATAACAAAAGCCTCTTTAAATAAAAGTCTTAAGACCTTTATAATTAAGAATAAGGCTTAAATCTAAGTAGAAGGTTAGGTAAAGAGACTGGTGTTAAGCGTTGAAGCCGAAGCTGCTTAGGATGAATTCGCCAAATCTAATATTAAATTAAGCGCGCAATAAAGAGTTTAAATTTGATGAATCCGAATGCGATTGATTAAGGGACTTTAAGAATGCTCTGGGCTAAGAAAAGTCATTTATTTGGGTAATATTTCTTATGTATTGCAACGTTGTTGATTTTTGCTTATTTGTTGATTTTTTACGGATTTTGTATGTGTTTTAAAGCGATTCCTCTTTTTTAATAAAGAGAGAGTTTACAAGTGTTAGAATCGCTCGTCTAGAGGATAGAAGGGATACACAATAGCAACTGGGAATTGTAGGTTATACGCATAATACGTATGCCCTAATTAGCTGGATTACTATGTTATGTAACCTAGGGTAGTACTATGGCCATAATACTATACTTCTGTATTATCCCTCTCTTTTCCCCCTTTAGAAATTAAAACTATATAGAAATCAGACCTTTGTTACCCCCCCCGCGTTATTGATGCAGCAATCGTACCCTGTGAAACCATCAAAAAAGTATTTACTAAATTCTATTATTATTGCTATATAAAGTTAATTATTGCTTATACTAGTGCTATACTCTTTTTAAAGTATTTAAAGAATAATACTACTTAACCTTTTAATAAGGTCTTATTTTTATTTATCTTTAGTACTTATTATATGAATTTAAAATTAAACCCTTTTACTGTCCTATTTATACTTATTTTAGTAATTATAAATATACAATTATTAAGCGCTAGCTAATATACTAGTAGATAATTAGCTTAATTATATTATAAAAAAGCTATAACTACTTATAAAATTACTTAAACCTATTAATTAACTTATTTTATATTATTATTAGTTTAGGGGTAGTAAGAGGTAAATAAAAGCTATTTTACCTTAACTTACTTATAAAGTGTTAGAATCGCTCATATGGAGGATGGAAGGGATACGCTGTATTAACTAAAAATTATAGGTTATATATAAAATGCATATACCCTAATTAGCTGGATTATAGGTTATATAACCTAGGACTATACCGTGGCTATAACATTATCCTTCTGTATTATAGCCTGCTTCTTTCCCTTAGAATTGTTATGGTCCGGCCTAGTAAGCAACTACAGAACTAGCAACTTAAATAAGAATAATATTTATAAGAAAAGAAAAAAAGAAAAAGATCTACCTAATTCTTATAACTTTATATATTGTGATGGATTCGAGCTGGAAGCTCGGATCTATACGGTCAGAAGCTTGAATCCATATAGGTAGAAGAACGGTTGCCTTATATAAGCCATATATAAGCAATTTAGGCCTTAAGTAGATATAAGGCAAACACAGAAGTATATATACAGAGTTATAAGAATTAGGCAGACCTTTTCCTTTCTTTTTTCCTTATAAATATTATTCTCATTTAAGTTACTAGCTCTGTAGTAGCATTCTAGCGAGACCATAACATATATATACTTCTATATCTGCCTTATATTTACTTAGGGCCTAAATTGCTTATATATAGCTTATATAAGGCAACTGTCCTTCTGCCTATATAGATCTAAGCTTTTAACTGTATAGATCCAAGCTTCCAGCTCGAATCTATTACAGCTATAAGGTTAAAAATAATACTAATACTTTTAAACCTAATAGCTAGAAACAGGCCCTTATAAGCCCTAAGAGTAATAACTAGAAAGAAGCTATATTTAGTGAATTCCAGCAGCTAATTCTTGCTAATACTTTTACCTTTATACCTATTTTCAATCTTTCTAAGAAAAGAAAGGTATTAAAAAATAGGTTATTCCTTAAAGTTAAAAAAAATAAGGATAATAACCCTATTAAGTATAAAGTAAGGTTAGTAGTTAAGGGCTCTATATAAATTTAAGGTTTAGATTACTTAAAGACCTTTAATTCTACTAGTATACCTCTTATCTAGAGAATTATACTAGCTTTAGCTATGGTTTTAAACCTAGAAATTAAGTAAATTAATTTTATTAGTGCTTTTTTAAATAAATACCTTAAGGAAGATATTTATATTTAACTTCTAGAAGGATTCTTTAAATTTACTAAATTCTAGCTAAGTTTAGCTAAAAAACTAGCTAACTTAGGCTATAACCCTAGTTATAAAAACCTTATTATTAAGCTTAATAAGGCTTTTTATAGGTTAAAATAGTCCCCTAGGGAATGGTAAATAGTCTTAAAAAACCTACTTAAGACTAAGGGATTTAAATCCCTTATTTCGGATTTAGTAGTCTTTTATAATTAACATATTAAGACCTTTATTATTATATATATTAATAACTGCCTTTTAATAAGGCCGAATCTTAGCTATATCTAGCAGCTAAAAAAGGACTTTTATAAAGTCTACCCTATAGAAGATTAAGGGCCAATAGCATTTTTCCTTAGAGTTTAAATTTATTAATATAGGCTAAATAAAACCCTTTATATACACTAAAATCAGTATATTAAAGAGGTTATTTAGGCCTTTAACCTCTAAGATACTAAGCCCCTCTTAGTGCCCTTACAACCTAATTTTACTAAGTTAGGGCCCTTTGAATTAAAGGCTTTAAAACGTCTTAATTCTTTAAACTATAAGCTATATTAAAGGATAATAAGTACTATTATATACTTATTATAACAAACTAGACCTGATATAAGCTTTACAGTCTAATTCCTCTCTTAGCAGCTATAAAAGCCTTATAAACCTTACTTAATTATAGTAAAAGGGATTATTAAATACCTAAAAGATACTAATATGGCTATAGCTTATAAAGGGATTTCTAGCCCTAATAAGGGCTCTAAATCATAATAATAATACCAGCCTATTAAATATTATAATAGTAATTTTACTAGTAATAAGGCTACTAGCAAATCCACTTATAGGTATCTTTTTACCCTAGAAAATGGCCCTATTAGCTAGAAGACTAAAAAGTCTTTAACTATAGCTCTTTCTACCCTAAAAGCTAAAACTAATAGCCTAGTTAAAGCTATAAAGGAATTATAATAGATTTAAGGGCTTTATTAAGAGCTTAATATTCCTTTAGCTCTATCTAGCTAGTTATATTATAATAATTAAGGCACTATAACTACAGGTTATAACCCTACCCTATATAATTATATAAAGCATACTTTATTAAAGTATTACTATACTAGGGAAAAGGTTTTAAAAGGTCTAGCTAAGCTAGAATATCTAAATACTAGGGTTATGCCTGCTAATAAGCTTACTAAAGCCTTAACTAATCCTCTTTATTAATAATTCTTATAGCTGCTTAGATTAGAATTTATTTCTTCCTAGCTAGCTAATTTTCTTTCTTTTACTTATTAGCTTCTTCTTATAGCTAATTAGCCTTAAGAAGGGGTGTTAAGCTTTATAGTGCATATTACTACTAAAGCTTATAGGTAAGGTTAGATTATTTAGCCCTTTAAAGGTTATTAACTAACCTTCCAGATTACTAGAGATCTAGGGTGCTTATATAAGCATATTTAAGCTTATTAGGAAGCCCCTTTCTAGAGGATTTTAATAATATCTAAATATACCCTAAATAGAAAGAAACCGAGGAGATATATCCTATAGAATTCTATAGAAGCAGGATGATGTATGCTTTAGTAGGTTTTATTAGGTTAATTAGAAAGTAACTACTTCCTTTCCTTTCTATTTTATTCTTTACTAGGTTTACTAAGCTTAATTAAGCTAGTAACCTATAGTAGGTATAGCCCTACTTTTCTTTTATTCTTTATATATATAAGGAGGCTTTCCCTCCCTACTTTAGATAGATTTTCTTAACTTTAACAATAATAATAGCATTAGTAATATAATCTTTTTAATATATTTTACTTTGCACCTTTTTGTTATTATTCTCTGCTTTACTCCAGAGCTTATATTATAAGCTATATACCTTATAGCTTATAAGCAAGACTTTTATTTATTATACTTGCTTATATAAGTAAGAGTCTTCTAATACTGCTATGGGATAGTATTAGGTATAATTAGGCGTGCCTTCTTATATCTAGTTATACTTCACAATAATTAGTAATAGAATTAAATAAGAGGAACAAAGTAAAATAAAACTTATACTAAGAAGTCTTTAGATAAGAGATAATTAGTGGTTAATCGGCTGTTGCTTAATTATATCTAGCTAAGTTGATCCTCTTTCATTATCTCTAATTTTTATAGCTAATTCATCCCCACTTATTCACGTGGGCATTCTCCCCCTCAACAGACCCTTAACCTGTTAAGTCATCCTTCAGCCCTTTTGCGCCTGGTCGATCAAAGCTGGTTGTTTCAGCGTCGAGAAGCCTCTTCAGTGCAAGCAGGTGGATCTACCCGCCCACAGCAACTTGCATGTGGACACAGTTGGTTAACGGAGCCTGTGCTAACAACGAATCCAACCAGACTAGACCAGGACTACACTATTGTCTGCTTCTGAACTCAGTCAAATTCTTCGACTATCTGTTCTCACGACCACTCTACGGCAGCGAGACTTACCATCCATCACTCGCCCGATTGATATTGATTTTACGTCAATTGCGCGTTATCTCAGTCGACGCCGCTCTTGGCTCATCTCCAGCCTAGCCTGGCTCTTCTGCGCTCTACTGAACGTTTAGTCGCCGTGCGGCGAAAAGCTAAACTACAACCCCAATCTGTCTATTAGTATGGCCTCTACTATCGGGTTCGTCTCCCCTGTATGAATTGTTCCTTCAATGAATCGCCGAGCCTAGGCGTACCATGGTCCTTCTGCGGATTGTTTGTTGCGCACGCTGCTCCAGGACCTGGTCGATGCGCTGTTTCATCATCCGCACTGCTATCTTTCCAGAGTCAAACTGGAGGGCAAACAAGCTCCCCGCCTTTTAATGAGCTAATGCCATGAAATTTAACCAGAAAACTTCTCCCGCTTCTTATAGTAGTTATCCTTATTGCCGTCATTGGATGGGTGCTCTATCAAGTATATGACTCGGCTACCAAGTTCCGCGATACAGCGTCGGAGCGTATGGGCCAAAAGAATGTGGTGTTTACAAAGGATGGAGTGCGAGTAAGCGTTAAGCAAGTTCAAAACGAGAGATATGTCGACAAGACCCAAAGTTGGGTTGTGAAGGCTTGGAATCTGGCGCAGTCTAAACCTGATGACGAAATGTAAGCCAACCCAGGTCAAGCAATTGTCTGATGCTATAGAATAGCCTATATACGTTGGTGCTGACTACGGCGAGGGCAAACCAGGCACAGAAGAAAGAAATAGGCTCAACTGCTCTGCTATACCACTTGATGTCAGAGACATGGGTTGAGGAAGGTTAATTGTTATTGCTAATAGTAACCTAATAGGTTAACTTATATAGTTAGTAGGACCCACTAGTTACCTGACAGGTGCTGTTAACTAAGATTAACTATTCTTAATTAATTATTTAAAATATAATAAAGCAAAGCTATATTCACCTAGTATATATCCTATATAAATAATTAATTATTCTCTGCTGTATTAATTTCTATAGCTATAACCTTAATTTAAGCACTATTAATATTATTACTATTTAAGGATTTTTAACTTTATTTAATCTTAGCTATTATAAGTTATTAGTTAAAGTTAATATAATACTTAGCATAATATATATCTAATATATTAACTTATTAATTTATATTTATATAGTTAGCTATATACTATAATATAAATTAGGCAAGGTATTATTTTAGGGTTTTATTTTGCTTAATATATTAAATAAGTTACTATTTAGTACTATTAAGATGCTTAACTTATTGCTAAAATTAGTATTTAAGGTCAGTAATATAATTAATTATTTAATTATAAGCTATAATAAGGTTATTATATAAATTTTTAGTTATAGTCTTACTATAAATATAAATAGTATTTTTATTAGAATTGCTCGTCTGGATAATAAAAGGGATATATAATAATAACTAGGAATAAAAAGCCATATATATAATACATATACTTTAATTATCTAAATTACTTATTATATAACCTAGGGTAGTACTATAGATATAACACTATACTTTTATATTATCCCTTTTTTTTTTCTTAAAAAGATATAAGTAATTAAAACTTTGTTACCCCCCTATATTATTACTATAGTATATCGTATCCTGTGTTTCTAACAATTTTTATTTTTATAAATAACTAATAATAGAAGTTAGTCTAGCTTAAGCTTATTAATTATTTTTTGCTTTTTATAGGACTCTGTAATGGATTCAAGCTGGAAGCTCGGATCTATATAGTTAAAAGCTCAGATCTATATAGGCAAAAGAATAATTATCTTATATAAGCTATATATAAGTAATTTAGGCTTTAAGTAGATATAAGGTAAATATAAAAGTAAATATATAAGGTTATAAGAATTAGATAGATTTTTTTTTTCTTATAAATATTATTTTTATTTAAGTTACTAGTTTTATAATTACTTATTAGGCTAGACTATAATATATAATATTGATCCCTTTTAACCGTAAAAACCTTTATAGTACCTATATAAGGGTTATATAAAATTGTTAGAATCGCTCGTCTGGAGGATGGAAGGGATACATAATAGTAACCGGGAATTATAGGTTATATACATAATGTATATACCCTAATTGGCTGGATTACTATGTTATATAACCTAGGGTAGTACTATGGCTATAATACTATACTTTTACATTATCCCCCTCTTTTTCCCCTTTAGATAATTATAACTATAATAGAAATCAGACCTTTATTACCCCCTCCCATGTTATCACTACAGTATATCGTACCCTGTAAAACTGTTGGTAACGCGCAGGTTACAAGTATGCTGCAGCACAAATGTAGGGAGGGGGTAAAGTTAATAATTAATTCTATCTATCTAAGAAAGAGAGAAAAAGCAGGATATAATACAAAGGTATAGTGTTATAGCTATATTACAGCCCCAGGTTATATAACCTATAATTTAGCTAATTAGGGTGCGTGCATTTTATATGTAACCTATAATTCCTAGTTAATACAGCATATTCCTTTTATTCTTTATATAAGCGATTCTAATACTTATAAATTCTCTTCTTTATTAAAAAAGAGAAATCACTCTAAAAAAAATGCATAAAAACGCCCTAATAATTAGATATTAATAAACAAGTAATAAAGCAAAAAACATCCTTTAAATGAATAACTTTTATTAGTCCAGGTCGAATGGTTATGGGGGCAAAGAGTGTTATAGGGGGGGGGGGGGCTAAAGAGTGTAATTCCCGCGTTTAATCCTACTAAATTAGGCGCTTAGAATTGCGTTTAAATTTATTAAATTTAAACTCTTTACCGGGCGCTTAATTTGCTATTAAATTTAGTAAGGAATTAGGACTTTTCCTAATCTTTAGCGGCTCTAGCAGCGGCTCTTATAGTAATTCTTATAACAGGTCTTTTAACCCATCCTTTTACACGGATTTAGACTTTATTTTTCATTATAAAGGTCTTAAGAGCTTTATTTAGTAAAGCTTTTATTATTATATCTATAGGATTATTATTACTATTAATCCATTATATTTCAGCTACTTTCCTTCTTTTATATAACTACCTTAAAGCTATAATATTAATTATTAGCCTCTTTTCCTTTATTATCCCTAGCTTAATAATATACTTATATAGTAAGAAAGAGTTAGTGCATATAATTATTAGGATTTTTAGCTTATTAATTTAGTTAGTAATAATATTTAAAGTAGTGCTTATTATATAAGTAATATTAATATCTTAAACTATTTTATATAACTTAAAAGCTAAAGCACTCCTTATAACTCTTTTAGACTTAGTTAAGCTATATATTATAATATTTCCTCTAAGGGTAAATTCAGAGGTATTGTTATTCTTCCTTTTATTACCTAGAATAATTATATAGCCTAGTTAAGAGCTAAGGTCTTTATTATTTATAAAAGAACTATTAATAAAGATATAAAAAGCAGCGTTTTTTAGTAAGAGAGATATATATTAAAGTCTATAGTCTTAATTATTAATTTACTATTAAAGTCTTTTATTAAGCCTTAAAACATTATTAGATTTTAGTTATTAAACTTAAGCAGTAATAAAAAGATTATAAGATGCTTTAAGTTAATATATTAGAGTAATGTATGCTCCTTAAGCTTACTATTTAATATATTTTGCTTAGTTAGTTAGGTTATTAACTTATAATAGCTTCTTTCCTTATGCCTTTTATTATAAAAAGAAGGTTCTATTATTAGCTTTACTTAAAATATAACTATTAAATATTAATAGTATTAGAATTATTAACTTCTCTTTTAGCTTTATAAGAAATTTAGTATTCTTTAATTTAACCTCTTTATAATTAAAAAATTTAGTATTGCTAAGTCCTAAGGTGTTATTAGTCTATATTCTAATAATTTTAAAATACAAGCTTTTGCTAAAAGAAGTAAGGAAATAAGGGTCATATATAGAGGTTATTATCTATAGTTTTTAATAATAATAATTAAAATACATTAACTATTAATGCATACTAGCCTCTGCTATTCCGTATAGCAGCTTAATTATAACTATAATAACGTCTAGCAGGTAAAGGTATGTAATTTATATAGGAAGCTTTATAAGAATCATACAATTAAGCTTTGTTTATAACTATATGTATGCCTAAGTAATATCCCTTAACTAAGCTATAATGCCTTCTCTTTTTAATAATAAAATAAGAGTAATAATAAGCCTCTAGCTAGCTCTTTAAATTATTAGTAACTATATAAGAATAACTTCTTTTCCTTAGTTACTATAGCCTTAAATAATATATTATAACTTTTTATATAGGGAGTTAGTTGCCTTGCCTTTAATTTCTCTTACTATTTATAAGCTAAAGAGTCTTTTGCCTTTATACCTTTATAGGTTAAATTTTATAAATTTAAATATATTCCTTACTAGTAAAGCATTAATTTCTGCTTTATTAGAGAGTTTAAAAGGTTCTCTAGGTATATTGATTTTTCCTTATATATAAAGGTTAATTATAAGTTAAAAATTAGCCTTTTCTTTTTTAGTAAGAAAAGCCTCTGCTTAAGGGTGTTTCTAGGGTCTTTTACGTTCTCTTTATAGTAGAGTTATTAGGTTATTAGGGGGGTTCTTATAGTTTCTATTAATTTTAGCGTCTTAAACCGGGTCTTCCTTATAAGAAGATTCTACCTCTAGCGAGGTTATATACGGTTTAATAACCATAAACTGAAATTTTATAGGGCTATAAGGCATCTTAATAATATAAGTCTCTCCTTCTATTAAGAAAAGCTTATAAGGGCTAGTCTATCTGCCTTTTTTATAATAAACTTATACATTAGAATTTAAGGGAAGAGTATATATAAGTAGGGTTATTAGACTATTATAAGTATTAAGAGCATTATAGACTTAGCGCCTTATAAGACTATGCCTTACTTTATTTATTGCTTTTTAAAGTATCTTAGCTCTTTAGATAACTATAAAGCTTAGGGGGGAATTATTTATTATTTTTAAATAGGTTCTAAAGACTAAGAGGGTAGGAATAAGGCTATTTAGACCGGCAGAGTTATATATTATATATATTCATGTACGCTAGGTAGCTAGAGCCACTAACTAGTTCATCAACTAACTTCTTAATATAGGAAAAACCCTAAGATAGGGGAGAAAACCCATATTCTTCCATATAGCTCCCGCTAAGCCTCTGATATAGAGTCTTTATTGTTTCCAACCATTAGTATAAGATATCTGCCAGTTCCCCGGAACTACAGACAATGATAAAAGTGTGGTTGTGCTTTATATAAAAGGTTAGTATATTAGTAAAAACCCCCTATAAGCACCTCCCCTCCTAGTCCGGCTCTTCCTCCTCTATCCTGTTATTTCCGTTGCCTCTGGTCCCTTTCTCAGCCTTGTCATTGCGTATCTGCTACGCCTTACTAAGCTCCTCTGCCAACCTGTACTACTAAAGTCGCCCAGTTAAAAGCACCCACTTCACAATATTTAGTGCTAGCTTCTTATTATTAAGCACCGCCCTAAGTTCCCGCAGATCTCTTATTACAGGCACCGCCGGAATCGGTCTTAGATAGTTATATTCTAGGCATAACAGGATAAGGTAGTAGATATCCTCATCTCCTCCCCAGCATTAGCATATTAGTAAAGTTACCTCAGGCACCTGTTTGTTGTAAAGGAAGGCATTCAGCCCTATTTTTTCCGTTTAAAGCTAAACTAGGGCCGCAGATTCATGCTTAAGCAGGTTATTATAGAGCTTTGCTATCTTTTTTGTGCTCTTAAAGTTAGGTTCCTTATCTACTGCTATTACTTTTGCCCGTCCTCTTCTCACCCAAGCCTCACGCCTCTGCCAGATCCACCGTTTTTCCCACTCTCTCTCTAATTCCTGTCTAGCTATAAGGCTGCCAGGGAGGGGGGGGGGGGCATCAGGAAACGCCTCATAGCGATTACGTCGGCGGCCTCTTCCTCGGCATTATAGCTGCAATGCTATTAAATTACAGGCCTGCCGTATCTTCTCACCTATGCCACTATTCTTAAGTCTTTAGTAAAATCGTCATTTAATGTAATTAAGGTACAGATCCACTAGCAGCACTGCTGCTTCCGTCTCTAAGAGTATTACTAGCGTCGCCTTATACGCCCCTATAACCCGCCTTAAGCATTCGTTCTATTCCCTTATAAATGCCTTTACTACCCCCCGTGCTACCCCTTCTAGCTCGCTATAGGTGTGGTATATCCCAGCTTCATAGGCTATTATGCTTCGTATTACCTATATATAAAGGGATCTTGCACACTCTAGTTGGCATCCCCATGTAAACACAGCCAGCGCCGTAAGCGCTAATTTCTGCTATAATAATTTGGCATTCACCTTCTCTATGTAGGTTAACTAATAAAGCTTCCAGTAAATCCAAACCCCTAGGAATCGCGCTGATTATGTCGGTTGTATTGTTGCTCTACTAAGTCAGATCGTTATTATAATCGCCTGCCTCTTCCTTATAAAGTGCATTAGCTCGCTCTTTCCTAGGTTAAACCTTAGCCTATACTCCTTTAACCACTCCTTATATATTCTCTAGGCTCTTTCTAGTCGTACTTTTGTCTCCTCTGCCGTTTTTCTATATACTATAATATTTATATTATCTAAAAACCCTAATATTAACGTTAATTCCGCCGCCGCTAGTCTTCAATATAGTGGCGTAATATAGAGCAGGAAGAGGATAGGAAACGCCAGCGACCCTTGCAGAACCCCTATAGTGACTTGGATTTCCTTAGTAATACATCTGTTAAACGCTAATTATACTCTCCTTTCTAACGTAAAGCCCTATGCCTATCTAGCTATCTACTCTGGCAGTCCTAACTCCTTTATAGTGCAGATTAATCGTTTATAGCTAACGGTATTAAACGCCCTAGTAATATCTAGCTACAGTAATAATACTATTCCCTAGTAATGCTACGCCGTTCTTACAACCTCTTTTAGCATACTTAGTACTATCTTTATTAATCTGCCAGCCCTGTTGCCTATCTGCATATCCAGTAGTATATAGCCTTCCTTTATTATAATAGTAATCCTCCTTATAATAGCTCCCTTAATCACTTTACCTATTGTGTTTAACAGCAATATCGGCCTCTACCCCCCCGGTCTGCCTAACTCCTTAGGGGACTTCCCAGGTTTATATAGAACTACCACCTTTGCTTGTCGGAAGGAGGCCGGATAATATCCTAAGCCATAGCAAGCATTCACAAGGCGTGTTAAACACAATATTAGGGCCGCTCCGCATAGCTTAAGGAAACCCGTTGGCAGCTCGTCCGATCCTAGGGCTTTCTAACTTGCCATATTCTTTATAACCTCTTTAATTTCCTCCTCTATAAACACAGGAACTGCCTGATCGTCGTTACAGTATCTTGTCCCCTCCTCTGCCTCCAGACCTAGAGCCCTAGCCGCGGATAGAGGGAAGAACCTCTCTGCAAATGCCCTCGCCTTACCCTTGTGTATAACCTCCACTATCTCCTCCCTACTGTCGTCTCCTAGCCAGGTTAGTAGTAAGACCTATTGCCTTTCAGGAGGAAGTCCACTCCATAGCCAGGCCTAACGCTCTAGGGTCTAAAGACTCCCTTTAGACCTAGATAACTCGCTAACTGCCTATTGCCAGCTACTTCTCTTCTCCTCTGAAATAACACAATCCTATTTTTTTATAGCTTCCGTTAAGGCCTGCCACGCTTCCTGCGTCCGTTATTACTACTACCGCCTATTAGCACGTCTTGCCTCTACTATTGCGTCCCTTACCCTTTTATTCCACTAAGGCTGTGGTTTACTATGCCCTTAAGGTCGCTTAGGTGCTACTGTATTAGCTATCTCCATAAGCTATTAGGTAAGCCACTGCGTATAGTCATCGATTTCTTACTAGTTATACAGCAAAAGCTCTAACCCCTTCTTTCTAAGCCTATTTAAAGCCTCTGCTATAATAAGGTTCTCGTCCGCTGTCCTCTAACCCCGGACTAACCCTGGGCTATTGCTTAATTCCTTGTTTATCCTAATGCTAATAAGCTAGGGCATATGGTCAGATCCGGTGATTTCCACTGGCCTGATGAATTCGACACTAACGTCGTGGGTGGTCCACGCATGGTTAATAGTACTGTCCCTGCTGCCATATTCTCTCCTTATTACTTCTCTAAATGGCATAGCTAGGCCGAGTTGCTACCTCGTTATGAATTCCAACATCTTATTATACCCTAGAGATATTCAGCCGAATCTGTCCCATAAGGGGTGATATTAGTTAAAGTCCCCTACAAACACACTCCGGCCCTTTGCCTAGGTATCAGCAAAGTGTTGTAAAGGCATCTGCCACCCCCTTTCATAAGCCAGGGAATATATGTTGTACACCTCTACTCTACATAGCTTAACACTACACTAATCCTCCTCCCTCCCTATAGTCCAAAGCCCTGCCTCGACCTTCTAGTGTATATAAATCACCGTTCTTCTACTGTATGTTGCTAATATATAGTGCCCCTAAGATGGATTCAGCAGTATACTGTTATAGCCTCCTGGTTCCTAGATAGCTATCACCTTAGGGCTAACATCATGCCCTAATGCCAGATGTACTAAATTGCTTTTCTTCTGTGTATTCTAGTACATAACCTTAATTATGTACTTTATTATGTGCTTCGGAGCACCCTGGTTGGGCTGGCTCTGGTATTGTTCTGCTCTCTTGTCAGTTGTAGGAAGGCCAGCATCGTGCCTTCCTCTGCCAGTCTCTGCCGTCCTAATTATAGTTTATATGTTCATTTTATAGAAAGGCCCCTTAGTTGTATGCTCCTTCCTCTTAGCTGCCTTTCCGTTAATCCCCCGGTCTCTTCTCTATAATAACCCTTACCTATAGTAGCTGTTACGGCCTCCGACTAATAGTCGCGGAAGAATAGCAGCCTCGTGGCATAAGCCTCCTAGGCCTATTGCTACCTATTATTACTTACCAAGCATAGCCAAGACCATACTGGATGTGCCCCTGCATAATTTAGGCATCTCTCCTGTACCTTGCCTATTAACATTAGGCAAGTCCTCTCTCCCTTAGGGTGTTTTCCAGTAGCATACCTGCCGCATCTTGCTTCCTCCTTATAGTGCCTGGCAATATGTCTAATCTTATAGCAATTATAACATTGCTTTAGGTAGACCATCTTGTTATATAGCTTGGCATCAAAAATCTCTGCTTAGTATACTATTCCCCTATGGCATAGGCGGTTTGCTGCCTTAGTGCCCTCAACGCTAACCACTAGTGGTGCCCTCGTCGCTGTTCCCTTTGGCTTCCGCACTATTATCTTCGCCATGTTTAAACCATTCTCCTTTTCAATGTTTTTCCTTATATCCTCAATCGCAACATAGTTCGTTAATTATATTAGGAATCCCTTAATAATCACACTAAACATCTTCCTGTTTACTTCCGCTATAGGTCTAAAGGCAACTCTCACCCAGGCCGTGTTTTCCTTCTATTTCCTCCCTGCCTTAGTAAATATAATAACTATGTCTCCACTCTACAGCCTGCGTGCTGCTATTACCTCCTCCACGCTAATAGCGCTGTTTACTGCCTTTATAATCTCTCCTAGTAATCTGTTCCTAACTACCTTACTAATAGTATTTCCCTTTACTATTGCTTCCTGGTGATGGCGGGCCAGTATTGCCATACCCTCTGTTCAGGCTAAAGGTATTATCATATTCTGCCCTGTAACTCCGCAAGCTACAACAATTGCCTAAGTCCCCCTAACCATTAATCTATTCCTAGGGACGGCCTCTATTGCCTCCTTAACCGCCTTCTTAACCGTGGTTTCAACTTTACTGTTAACCGCTTTTATAATTAATGCCTATAGATCTCCTGTGCTAGTCTTTACTTAGGCTATCTCTCCTTTTATATTTATAGTAACTTGCATAAAGGTCCTAATAAAAGCCTATACTTCTGTTATTTCTACCTCTAGAATAACTTTTATTATTAACTCCTTTAGTAATTTCATTTTATTCTTTAGTTTTTCCTGCACTACTATTACTCTAGGATTCTCTCTTTAATATTATATTTCTTCCTAGGTAGTGCCTTGTCCTTTATTAGTTACGGATCCACGCGAAAATTTATTAATTATCACACCCCTTGCGCCGCTTACTCCCCTTGCGCAATGCGCTATTACTAGGGGGGGTATTTAACAATAAGGAATCTAATTCTGTGCTTCTTTTTCGTTTTAGGCGTGATACCGCGTCGTGTCCGCGGTGTTGGTCCTTTAGAAACTTTTATATATGACCGGCAGAGTTATTAACTGCTTTAATAGCTATCTATAGTATCTGCTCTTTTAGGAGAAGACTGTTAGCTTTAGTCTTAATAATATCATATGCTTTGTAAAGAGGGGCATTGTTACGGGATAATCCGCGATGTCGGATCCCCACCTATATAGGACGGATTTGTCTTATAGCTAGTAAGACTTAACAAGAATAATAACAACTTATATAGAATATACTTAACTATATAACTTAATAGTAGTATATATAGGTGCGTTTAATGACCCATTTATAATAATATTAATAATAGCTTTACAGTTGCTTCTAACTAACTATATAATAATACTATTATGTAATAACTAGTAGTAATTGCTTATGTCCTTTATATAAGGTTTTAACTAAAAATTAAGGACTAACTGCTTTTAGTTAGTAAGATATATTAAGTTAAATTACTAGATTACTAGGTCCTAACTAGTAAGGCTATAATAGTTAAAGAGTTAGGGTTATTATTATTAATAAGTAAGGTAGTATACTAAAATATTAGATTTACTACCTATAGTAAGGCTATAAGCTAAGAGATAAGAAGGATTTAATAGAACTTATATCTAAATTAATAAGTTAGTACTAGGAATTAAACAGATACTAACTACACACTATAACTATTACTAAGGGAGAGCTTTACTATATTTATAAGCTTTATAAATATCTTAAGTAAAATCCTAACCCTCTTAGTTCTAAAGGAAGACTAGTAATTACTAATAATAAGGTTAAGGACCTGTTAGTAGCGCTCAGGTTACAAGTATGCTGCAGCACAAATGGTAGGGGGGGGGGTTCAATATTCAATTCATCTATATCTCTAAAAGAGGGGAAGAAGCAGGCTACAATGCAGAGGTGTGGTGTTGTGGCCATGGTACGGCCCCAGGTCACATGACCTGTAATCCAGCTAATTAAGGTGCATGCATTCTGTGTGCAACCTATAATTCCTGGTTAATACGGCGTATCCCTTCCATCATCCATACAAGCGATTCCAACACTTACAAATTCTCTCTCTGTTAAAGAAGAAGAGGAATCGCTCTAAAAAATGCATAAAACGCCCCAAATAATCAGATATCAATAAACAAGTAATAAAGCGAAAAAAAACATCCTTCAAATGAATGACTTTTGTTGGTCCAGGCCGAATGGTTGTGGAGGCAAAGAGTGTTATAGGGGGGGGGGGGGCCAAAGAGTGTAATTCCCGCGTTCAATCCTACCAAATTAGGCGCTTATAATCGCATTCGAATTTATCGAATTTGAGCTCTTTATTAGGCGCTTAATTTGTCGTTGGATTTAGTGAGGAATTAGGACTTTTTCATTCTTCGGCGGCTCCGGCAGCGGCTCCCGCGGCAATTCTCACGACAGGTCTTTTAACCCATCCTTCTACACGGATTTAGGCTTCATTCTTCGTCACAAAGGTCTTAAGAGCTTTATTTAGTAAAGCTTTTATTATCGCATCCGTAGGATTATCATTGCCATTAATCTAGCGTATCTCAGCCACTTCCCTCCTCTTATATAACTGCTGTAAAGCCATAATATTAATCATTAGCCTCTTTTCCTTTATCGTCCCTAGCTTAACAATGCATTCATATAGCAAGAAAGAGTTAGTATATATTATTATTAGAATCTTTAGCTTGTTTAATCGGTTGGTAATAATATTCAGAGTAGTGCTTATTATATAAGCAATGTTAACACCTTAAACCATCCTATATAGCTCGGAAGCTAATGCACTTCTCGTGACTTTTTTAGATTTTGTTGAGCTGTATGTTATAATATTTCCTCTAAGGGTGAATTTAGAGGTATTGTCATCCTTCCTTTCATTGCCTAGGATGATTATATAGCCTAGTTAAGAGCTAAGGTCTTTATTGTTTGCAAAAGAACCGTTAACAAAGACATAAAAAGCGGCGTTTTCTAGCAAGAGAGATATATATTAAAGTCCATAGTCTTGATTGTCGATTTGCTATTAAAGTCTTTTATTAAGCCTTAAAACATTATCGGATCCTGGATATTAAACTTAGGCAATAACAGAAAGATTGTAAGATGCTTTAGGTTAACATATTAGAGCAATGTACGCTCCTTGTGCTCGCTGTTCGATATATTTCGCTTGGTTAGTCAGGTCATTAACTTATGATAGCTTCCTTCCTTGTTCCTTTTATTATAAAAAGAAGGTATTATCGTTAACTTCGCTTAAAATGCAACCGTTGAACATTAATAGTGTTAAAATTGTTAACCTCTCTTTTGGCTTTGCAAGGAATTCAGCGTTTTTTAACTCAACCTCTTCGCAATTGAAAAACTTAGCATTGCTAAGTCCTAAGGTATCATTAGTTTGCATTCCAATGATTCTAAAACATGAGCTTTTACTAGAAGAAATAAGAAAACAAGGGTCATATATAAAGGTTATTATCTGTAGTCTCTGACAATAATAATTGAAATACGTCGACTACTAATATATGCCAGCCTCTGCTATTCCGTATAGCGGCTTAATTACAACCATAATAACGTCTGGCGGGTAAAGGTGTGTAATTTGTGCTGGAAGCTTCGCAAGAATTATGCGATTTAGCTTCGTCTGTAACTGCATATATGCTTGGGTAATATCCCTTAGCCAAACCATAATGCCTTCCTTTTTCAATAAAAGAGCAAGGGTAATGATAAGCCTTTGACTAGCTCTCTGAATTGTTAGGGACTGCGTGAGAATAACCTCTTTCCTACAGTCGCTATAGCCTTAGATAACACATTGTGACTTTTTATATAGGGAGTTAGTTACCTTGCCTTTAACTTCTCTTACCATCTGCGAGCTAAAGAGTCTTTTGCCTTTATGCCTTTGCAGGTTGAATTTCACAAATTCGAACATATTCCTTGCTAGCAAAGCATTAATCTCTGCTTTGTTAGAGAGTTTAAAAGGTTCTCTAGGTATATTAATTTTTCCTTGTACGCAGAGGTTAATTATAAGTTAAAAATCGGCCTTTTCTTTCTTAGTAAGAAAAGCCTCTGCTTAAGGGTGTTTCCAGGGTCTTCCACGTCCTCTTTATAATGGAGTTATTAGGTTATCCAGGGGGTTTTCGTGATTTTCATTACCTTAAACTAGGTCTTCCTTATGAACCGGGTCTTTCTTATAAGAAGATTCTACCTC
This sequence comes from Aciculosporium take MAFF-241224, assembly GCA_000222935.2. Lineage (NCBI taxonomy): Eukaryota > Fungi > Ascomycota > Sordariomycetes > Hypocreales > Clavicipitaceae > Aciculosporium > Aciculosporium take. The sequence continues at coordinate 78,291 of AFQZ01000043.1, forward strand.
TAGTAAGGTTATATACGGTTTAATAACCATAGACTGAAACTTTATAGGGCTATAAGGCATCTTAATAATGCAAGTCTCTCCTTCTATTAAGAGAAGCTTGTAGGGGCTAGTTTATCTGCCTTTTTCACGATAAACTTGTACATCGGAATTCAAAGGAAGAGTGTGTATAGGCAGGGTTATTAGGCCGTTGCGGGTATTAAGAGCATCGTGGACTTGGCATCTTACAAGACTATGTCTTGCTTTATTTATTGCTTTTCAAAGTATCTTAGCTCTTTAGGTAACCATAAAGCTCGGGGGGGAATTATTCGTTATCCTTAGATAGGTTCTAAAGACTAGAAGGGTGGGAATAAGACCATTTAGACCAGTAGAGTCATTGACTGCTTTAACAGCTATTTAAAGTATCTGCTCTTTTAAGAGAAGACCGTTAGCTTTGGTCTTAATAATATTATATGCTCTGTGAAGAGGGGTATAATATCGCTTAAGTTTTCCGATGCTGTTGTGAGCCTTAATGGGGACTTTGTTAATATTAATTGACAATAGTTAAGCTAAATGCCTGAATTCGCTAGAAGCGAAGTTTCTTCTGGTATTGTGGACTATCCAGTCTGGGGGTCTAAGATATGTATCAATCCAGCACTCTTTAAGGGTATTCCAGATATCTTAAGCTTTCTGTTATTAAGGTGTAAGAAAGCGGGCAGCTTGAAATAATATTGCTGAATCTATAACGTGTAGGACCAGCTTCTTGTCAATTTGCATAATATTAACAAGGACCTCGTAGTTAAATTTAATATTGTCTTTAAGAGTAAATTTAAATCTACTTAGAGCTTTTGCGTTCATCTGGCATTAATGGCAAGCATGCGTGATTTTCCCTATGTCAGCCTTATTAAATTCTTCCCCAGCCCTAGCGAGAAGGTTATTCAATCGGTTGATTAACAGATGACTAAATCGGCAATAAAGTTAACGGATTTCGGCTTTAGAAAGCATAAAGATAGCAGGTTCTTAAGAACTAGCTGTCTACTAAGAATGTCCCTATTTTCTAATAATAGGTACCTTTTTATCTCCTTGGATTAAAAGATTCTTAAGATTGTTAAGTTTAACACCTATTCTATCCATGTCTGTAATAGAATATAAAAACGGTGTAGCACTATTAAGCATATAGAAAGGTATTGTGCTAAAAATCGTTAGAAGCTTCAAAATACCAGTTAAAGTCGCAGTACCGGCTCTAAAGGTAATAGTCCTTTAGTCAGAGGAATGCTTAATTATAAGGTTCTTTATGATTTTCATTAGAGCATTAACTTGGCCTTAGCCAGCAGTTGAAATTCCTGATGCTCCTGTATCCGGGAGTATACCATAAAATGTATCCGCTGTATATCTTGTATCCATAAGATACATGTGTTATTAAGGTTGTTTATTAGTATTGTGGTTGTAGGGGTCTTTAAGAAATAAGGCATGTTTAAAAGCATTATCCTGCAAGAAGTTTATGGTTAATTGGGAAAAGAGTGGGGGATTTGGTGCTTACGTAAAGAATGTTATAAAGGAGAGAGTATTACAAGCCTCTTTGTTATCTGGTTTCTCTTTTTTATTAGTAGTAAGAAAAGCGGCGTTCTAAGCGGCTTTTTTGTGTTCGTCCTTACTGCTATTATTAGTAGCAGTAAGTTGGGCTATTTTGCCTTTATAGGCCTGTAGGAATGCATGGTATTAGCGTTCGGAGGGTGGTTTTTGGTGTTTTCTGTTATTCTACTAAGTTGCTTTTGCTTTCTTCTGCTTAAAGGCAGGATAGTTAGTTAACTAGTATCCTTCTTTATAGTAAACAAAGCATTTCTTTAAGCTCGCTCTGGCTCGAGGTTTTTCACGATATATAGCTTGTAAATAGCGTCGGTCTGTAAACATTGCTATGTTAGTGTTTTAGTCTGTGGACCGGGCAATAAGGGCAGTCGAATTGTTATTAGTAGTTGTTAGTAACTAACTTATAGAGGTTAGTGGTATGTCTATTGCTAAGAGGCAATTTTAAAGATCACCAACAAATCCTTCAAAGGTTGGCACATTCCTGAATTTAGCATTATAAAAATCATTGTTATTTTCTATTGCTTGTCATACTTAATAAAGAAGAATTGTATCTTGTTTAAGAGGGTTATAAAGGCTATTGAATATCTTTATAAGTCGGTTGAGAAGAATTTCTAAGTATTCTAACTTATTCTTCATTGGATGTTCTATAATAATGTAGCGAAGGCATAAATCAGCAAATTGTGTTTTGTAGAAGCTCTTATTCTTAGGTATTTCAAAGTAATTTCTAATGTTCCAAGTTATCTCCTTAAATGGGATTGTCTTTGCTCTGAAGTATTTAAGGAAGTATATGTAGGCTTTACCTTAAAGCATAATAGGGAAGGCTTTTAGGTAAAGTAAGGGGGAAACTCCTGCTTAAGAACATTTCTCTTTAAAATATAGTAACTTCTTATTAATAAAGTTGTACACTTCTCCAGAATATTGTTCTTCTTTCTAGTAAAGTCTCTCAAGAGTATTAAGGGCTTTTTAATTACTATCAGAAAGTGTTCCGGTTAGGGTTTATAGTTCTGGGGGAGGGTCTTCAGTTAAATAAAAATCTTTATTGTCGGAGTTCTTATTATTAGAAAGTTTAAGTTGTTAAATCTCTTCTCCTTTCCTAGTTGCTTTTTCTAGCAAAGGTTTGTATTCCGTGTTAGGGTTAATGTTCAAGATATTAATAAGATCTTTAGAGACATTCAATCTCGATCCTCTAGCTGTTTTAACACCATTGTTATTAAGGTAATTACAAAGGGTATACTTAAGGTTATTATTAATTTTATCAAAAGTATCCTTTGTCTAATTTTCATAATCTCGCTAAAAGTTAATAAGGAGATTACGCCCTTTTCCTTCGTCAAGAATGTAGTAGTTAATCGTATATACAATATGGTTATTAATCTGTTGTTTAGTAGCTGTATTGACATTAATGTTGTTAACTAACTTAGTCTAATTAAAGGATAGAATTAAATAGTGCTTATAAAGTTTTTAGGGTAGGGTGCTCTTCAGAAGTTCTCTTTTATAGACATCTTTTTAGAGTTGTTTATTAAAATCATCTATTTTTCCTTAGCTTGAAAACATTTTAGTGTTTTAGGCTTTATGTTTAGTACTAATTGAAGTAGTTGGCATTGGTTCTCTATAAATAACAGTAAAGATCTGGTTTCAATTGTAGACGAGTAATAGTTAATAATAAGGGAGAAGATCTATAAGAGTTAAGTCTTCTTATAATTATGGACGATTTAATAGTTAATAATTTAAAGAAATAATCCTTTAGTTAGCATAACGTTAGAATTTCTTGCAGTTACGTAAGTAAAAGCGTTCGGACAAGTCTCTTCTGGGTATGACCTAACAAATCTATAGTTATTAGTAACTACTAATTAGTGTTAGTAGCGCTCAGGTTACAAGTATGCTGCAGTACAAATGTAGGGGGGGAGGTTTAATATTTAATTCATTTATATCTCTAAAAGAGGGGAAGAAGCAGGCTATAATGCGGAGGTATGGTGTTATGGCTACGGTACGGCCCCAGGTCACATGACCTGTGATCCAGCCAATCAAGGTGCGTGCATTCTGTGTGCAACCTACAATTCCTGGTTAATGCGGCGTATCCCTTCCATCATCCATACGAGCGATTCCGACAGGACCTTTCCTATTTAAGAAGTTATAAATTCTATAAAAAAAAGCTTTACTAGACCTTAGAACTATTATAACTAGTTAACCTAGTTCTTATATATTACTTATACTTTAGGGAAGAACTAATTCTAGCATAATAAACACTAAAAAAGGCTAAGAAGAAAGGGCTTCTTAAATTATTAGTAACTAAACCTAAGGTAATATTATTAAGGATTAAACCACCCTGCCTAGGACTATACCTCTTATAAAACCCGAGACTTTAACTGTAATAATACCTCTTAAAGAGCCAGAAACCTTGCTTATTATTATACCTATTAAAGAACCAGAGGCTTTATAACTTATAGAACTATTAAGCATTAGGGACACCCTTCTAACTATAGTTTCTAGTCCTAATCTAGATAATAACCCTAAGGAGACCTTAGAAGGCAATAAAACATAAGAAATAGCTTTTTCTAGTAAGAGATAATAGAAATGACTAGCTATTATTATATAATTTATATTATTACTAAAGCAAAATCCATCCTTTAATAAAGAATTCATAAAAAGTAATAAGTTAGTTTACTATAAGTTTTTTACCTACCTAGACTTTTAAAATAATAAAGACTATAGAGAAACAGGAAACCTTATTATATTAATATATATGGGAGGGTTTGTAATACCTAAAGATTTAACTAACCTAAATAAGATAATAAATAACACTATATAAGGGGTAAAAGGCCCTTTAATAACAGATAATTCTATTATACCTAAAAGAGAGGAGGAGTAGTTAGCTAGAAGGTTGTAATCTCCTAAGAACCTATAACCCCCTAGAACTAGCAAGGGAAGATAAGTATACTAGGATTTAATAAATACTAAGAAACCGTTTAATATTATAGTAGGGCATAAGCTAGAACCTAAAACTAAGAATACTATTAGTAAAACCTTAGCTTATAAAATCCTATAAAGCATTAAGAGAATAGCTAAAATATAAAAAGAAGTATATAAAGTAATAAGGGTAATATAAAAGTTATAGAGATAAATTAAAGAAAACCTTACTTACCCTATAGAAACTAACTTCTAATAATAAATAATAAAAACCTAAGATAACATCTTAAATACTCTAATTAGCCTTACTTTGTAAATAAAGGAGTTAAACTAAATTATAATAGCCTTTATAAACTAGATGTAGGTAGGTTGCTAGGACTAGTAGTTAAATATAGTGCTAATTACATAAGAACTGTTTAAACTAATAATAATAAAAGCTAATATAACTTAGTAGCTAAACCCTTAGCAGACTAGACCTACCCTACTAAAGTAAATTAGCTAGAATTCTAGTTAGTAAAGAGATAAAATAATAGTTATAATACCTAAGCTAATAAGGTCTTAAGACTATCTAATTAAGATAAGTAACTTAAGAGAAGTAATAGGGTTTATATAAGAATATACTAGCGTAAGCAAATTACACTAACTAGAAGTAATAAACCTCTTACTATATAATTAGAATTCATCTAAATTGCAATAGGAGTTTAGATATTTAAGTTATTATAATAATACTAGGACCTCTTTTAACCTACCTTATGTAATTTTAAACTAAGCTTAAAGGTTTTCCCCTATAAAGAGATATAAGTCTTTATAATAAGCAGGATTTCTATAGCATTAACTAACTACTAAATAAGGAGGCGCTTTATTAAATCCTTAGGTAATAATATTAGTACCTTAATAAGGTTTTCCCCCTAGGGATATATAAACCTTTATTCTACTAAATATTAAATAAAAAGGCGCTTTACTAAATCCTTAAGTAATAATATTAGCACCTTAATAAGGTTTTCTATTAAGGGATGTGCAAAATTATGCCTTACTAATAATAAAATACTAGTAGTAAGGATAAGACTCTAATAAGCATAAAGGTTATAAATAAAGGGAAATATACTATATTAGTGCTTAATAATACTAATACTCCTAGACACTGCTATATCTACTTATATAATAAGGTAATAGACCTATAAAAGAACCTTCTAAAAATAGTAACATAGGATAATATATAAATCCACCTGTAACTTTCCTATAATAAGAAAGTAAATATAGCTATAAAGCGGATGGTTTTAGTAATAAAGCAGGTGGTTATAAAGATAGTTATTACTATACTAAAGAGCCTTATAATAACTAGCTAAGCTAAACACTAGAATACTAGGAATATAATACCTTTTAATTAGAATATAACCTAGGATAAGATTTTAAGAATAAAAGGGTACTTAAAGAGAAAGGGTTAGTAAGTTTAATCTAGAAGATCTAGGATATTAGACTTCTAGACCTAAAACTAGATATAGTAGACATAGGTAATAAATTTATCTTATATAAAGAAAAAACCACTATCTTTTTAGATCCTAAGCTTTAGATTTAGGCAGTAAAAGAATACCTATTTAAAGCACTATTAAACCAGAAGGAGGTATTACTTTATAATATCTAGTAACTATTCTAAGGAGAAGTAATAACCTAGTATTAATAATACTTAGATAAATCTAAAAAGGAATAGATTTTTACTAGTATTAATAGTATTATTAAGGTAGTATAAAAAGAATTCTATATAAGGACAGAAGATATAGTAATAAAGCTTAAGCAGGCTAAGTATACCTAAGAAGATATAAAAAAATAGTATTTTTATTTAGAATTTTATAGCTTAAATCTTTTAGTATACTAAAGTAAATAAAGAGATAATAGATTTATAGCTTTTAGTATACTTTAGAATAAAATTATGTCCTAAGCTAAAAAAGCTATGCCTAGATCTAACTAAGGGCATAAAGTATAATAAATACCTTAATATAGTAGACAGAAAATGCTATAATTTATATTAAGAAATAAAAAAGCAATAAAAGTCCTATTACTAAGAAAAGACTAAAAGAATAGTAAAAGCCTACCTTTATAATAATAAATCCTTAGACTTAAATAAATCTAAGGGTAAAAAAGTAAAGGCCTACTAGAATTACTATTATAAGAACTATAACTAAAGGAGAGAAAACTATTTCTAATAGGATAACTTTTAATAATAATATCCTTACTACCTACATATTAAAGAGATATTAAGCAGCCTAAAGGATTATAATTAGGGAGACTAAAAAAGGCTGCTAGTTCTATACTAGGAATAGGTTTATTAAAATAAACCATAATAGGACTAAAATTAACCTTAAAGGTCCTAGTAATATAATAATAACAGACTATATTAACTTAAAGTTAGAAAAGAGGACCTTATAAAGAAGAAAGCAGACCCTTAGACTAAGGAAAGCAGGGCTTATAGCTAAGAAAATAAATCTTAAGGAGATAATAAAGGAAAAGAAAGATCCTTAGAAAAAGAAGATTAAAGAGGGAATTAATCTAGAGAGTAATAAAACCCTTACTAAGGGGATTAATTCTGCTTAAAATAATTTAGGTAATAAGAGTATTTAAACTAGGAACCCTATAAAGTTATAGTTTTAAATAATAATTCTAATACTAGAGAATAGGAGTAGTATCTGGCAGACTCTAGATACTATTTAGCTAGAGAAGGAAGTTTATTAAAGGATAATAAATATAATAAGTCTAACTTTATAAATATATACTTTATTATAAAAAGTAGTAAAGTATACCTAATATTTAACTATAACTCTAGTAAAGGGGAGGTTAAATCTAATTTTATTAGCGCTTTCTATATAGTAAAGGAAGGAGACTTAAACTAAAAGAATTCTATCTCTTTAACTGTAAAGACTAGTAAAATAAAGGCTCCTAATAAAAGAAGGCAGGAAGAGCCTAAGAAAGAGGAGGAAATTATTAAAGCTTTTATAACTAGAGTTAATATTACATAGGATACTATAACTTAGAGTTTAAATAAGCTAATTTTAATAAAAGGTTTATAAGAAGACTAGGTAATTAAGGTAGTATTTAGACTATAGGAAATTAATATTAAAGGAAGGAGCAGATAAATACCTTCCTTAAAATGCTAATTTAATTCTATAATACAGGACCTAACTATATAATCTATATAAACACTAGAATATTATTAATTCTAGCTAATAAACAGTAGCTCTAGTAATATAAAATAAATATAAAGTAAGAGAAGTAAAACCTAAAACTAGTAATAGGAGTAGCTTTAGCCTTTATTATTATAAAAAGGGCTACTTTTAACTTTTATATTCTAGGAATTATAAGAGAAAAAAATATCTAAGGTTACTTTATAGTAACTATAAATATTATACTAAATCTAGGACTAAAATTATTAATTAGCATAAGCTTCCTTTATAGCTTTAGAATAAAAATTAATTTTATTAATCTAAGGTTAGTTTTTAGGTTAGTATATAACATAATAGTACTAGGATAGATGTTTTAAGACGCCTGCTACATGCTAGCTTAACAGGTAATAATAGCATATAATATTATAATTCCACTAAACTTAATATATTAAGTGCTAGTAATATAAAAGGATCTTCCTAGTAAAGAGAAAATAAGTATTTACTATATTATATTATCTAATTTTATCTTTATAAATAATATTCTTAACTAGAGAGATAAAAAAAGAATACTAGTAATAAATAACTCTAATAGGGCTATATAGATTAAGCAGAATAGTAAAGTAGGTTAACTTAAGGCAGCTATAAGCCTTAATTTAAATTTTACTATTTTAGACATCTACTAGTATATAGCATTTTTTAGTAAGAATATTAAGACAGAAAAAATAAAACAGAGTCTAAAAAAGTTTAATAATAACCTAGATCCTAAAGTTATTAATAGAGGTATTTTATTATATAAAGTATCTTACCTAAAGAATATACCTTTTATTAAAAATAAGTTTAAAGTATAAATTACTAATATTAACCTAGAAGCAGCTATTAAGTTATAGGATCTAACTAATAAGTATAATATTTACTGTAATAAAGAAGTAATACTAATACTAGAGAAAGATAAGATAAGAGTTAACTTTGTTAATAGTTAGTAGAATTAGGTTAAGCTAGTAAGAAAGTACCCTCCTAGGCGTAAAGACTAGGAGAAATTTACTAAAGTTTATAATGCTATATACCTAATAGGCAGGATGTTTTAGTTAATAAAGCTAGTACTTATAGCCTGCCCTGGCTTTATTATCTAGAGAGATATAAAGAAGACTAAGAAAGGTTAAGTTATTATAAATGCTAAACCTCTTAATAATATTACCATACTAGATATATATTTATTGCCAGACTAAGGTAATATTATACAAAATACCGATAGTAAGAAGTAGAAATTAATTTTTAATATAATAGGTTTTTTCTACTAGCTTCTAGTATAAGAGAAATACTAGAATTATATAGTAGTAATCTCTAAAAAAGGGCTAGAAGCGTTGCAAGTTATATTAATAAAGTATAAGAATTTGCTAGCTTTTATATAATAATTTTTGGATTATATTTTCTAACTATACTAAAGTTTTATTTTTATTTATATTAATAATATTATTATCTTTTCTAACACTCTTAAGGATTATCTTAAATACCTTAAGATAGTCTTAAAAGTCCTAGAGGAAAACAAGGTATATATTATAGTAACTAAGTCTTTTATTAGATATTATTTAATCTAACTTCTTAGATTTATAGTTAATACTAATGGAATTATTAATACAAACAATAGAATTAAGTCGTTCTAGTAAATAGAAATTCCTTATAACTTATTAACCTTAGAAACCTTTATTAGTATAGCAGAATTCCTAAGAGTAAAAATCCCTTAGTTTAACTTATAAATCTGACTACTATAGGCCTAAAAGACAGCACTTATGCATGAACTTTATAAATATAATAAGTTATTAGTAAGAGCTTTAAAATAAGTATATAAGAAAAAGGCATAAGAAAAATCCTTTATCCCTATAAAAGATAAAAAAGCGGGCTTTAAAGTGCTAAAGACTATGCTTTATAAGAAAATACTGCTGTAGTACTATAATTTAAAATAACTATTATTCTTTAAGATTAATGCTTATAAGGAAGGTTTTAGCTTATATACTTTTAAACTATATAAGGAGTAGGATAGAAAAAGCATACCTAAAAAGGATATTATAGCTATAAAACTTTGCCTAATTCTTTTTCTTTCTTATTTAATATCTATAGCTAAGAAGCAGTATAGATTAATTAAGGTAGAGATAGCCATAATTGCTTAGGCAATGCGAAAACTGCAAAAAATGGCTTAATCTAACCGTTATCTAGTTAATATTCTAACTAACTATACACCTACTAAAGGAATTATTAAATACACCTCTTTAGCTATAATAGACCTTAATAAGGCTAACCTAAAATTAGCTAAGGTGGCGAATTATTTGTTATAGTTTAAATTACAGGTAACCTATATGCCAGGAGTTCTTAATATTATATCTAATACCTTATTATAACTTCTAGTAAAGGTTAGCTACTATAAGGCTATAAACTATAGTATATATAATAAATTAAACGCTTATATATACTTTTATTAGAACTATTAGGCAGTAGCTATAATAAATAACTTATTAAAGAAGGAGATATTAGCAGGGTATAAAGTTAACCTATAATATTATTAAATAATTAAAAGCATTAAGGATTTCTAGTAAAAGCAGCTAAAGTAAGGATAGAACTAACTGTAAATTCTACTTTATAGCTAGGACCTTATAAATAAGAGCCTACTCTATTATAAGAATAAAGAAGGGCTTAAATAACTATATATTTTAAGTAGCTATATTAAAACCATACTAAAAACTATATATAATAACTATTACTACTTTAGAATTAGTAGAATAATAAAAGGTTTACATAGCGTTTGTTTTCTAAAGATATTAAAGCAAATCCAGGAGTATATAGCATATTATATAACTTATTAGAAAAACTCTATCTTAAGGGATAGAGCAACCAGAAAAATAAGACATTTATAGTTAAAACTAATGCTTTTTTATATAATTTCTCTGGACTTTATTACTAATATACCAGAGGTAGACTTAGTAAACACTATATAGGCTATAAAAGAATACTTAAAGTATAATTCCCTTTGCCTAGTAAACTGTTTATTTAGTAAGAGAACCCTCTTAATCCTGGGGAATATAACGTATTTAGTGTCTATATAGGCAGAACTACTTCTTTAAGCTCTATATATTATAAACTAAAGATTACTATAGTAAATAGTTAGTAATAGGGACTTTAAATTTATTTCTAAGGTTTAGTAAGTAATATTTACTAAGCTAGGAGTTAAATTCCTAATAGTAACTGCCTACTACCTATAGATAAATCAAGTAGTAAAACAAAAGAATTAGATAGTAATAATAGCTATTTGCTATTATATTATAATAAATCTAATAGTACTATAGGTATTAATCCTTTTAGTATTACAGTATTATCTTAATAATACAGTAGCTATAGCTATCAACTAGTTGCCTAATAAGTTATTATATAGGCTTAAACTGCTAGACCTTATTAACCTTCTTCTAAAGCAAGTAATTTCTAACTTACAGCTAGGGGAAGAGGACTTAAAGGCACTTTATAAGCTTTATTAAAGAGAGGCTTAACTTATAATAACTACTACTACTACCCTATTTAAAATTAAATATAATTCCTAATATAACCTAGTAGATATTAATATTAGAGATATAGTATACTTATAACTATATAAAGGATACTAGCTTCTAAGAAAGCTAAAGAAGAAATAATTACTATAGAGAGCAGGTCTATATAAGGTTCTTAAAAAGGTAAACCTATTATTATACTAACTTAAATTTCTATTAACCTTAAAGGTATATTTAGTAGTATTAATTATATATATATAGAAACTATACTAAAGTAAAGATTCTTTTAGTAGGGAGAAAACACCCCCTTTACTAATTAATTTAGAAAGAAGCAGTAAAGCTAATTACTAGGAGATTAAGTAGATTATCTTATATAAGGTAAAAATTTACTATACTAAGAAATAAAGCCCTAAGATAGCTTACCTTATAAGATAAAAAGAATATACTACTAAAAATAACTAGTAGATTAATAAGAGTAAGATAAAGGTAAATATATTAGAGTTAATAAATAAATATCTAAAGGAGCATCTAATTAACTAAAATAAGGAGTATAAGAAGAAGGGGCTTATAAGGTAGGAGTGCTAATAATACCTTAAGGTTAGTAGGATCTAACATCCTATAGGACCCTATGTGATCACTATAGTTAGAAATATGTAACCCTATTTTTCCTATAATACTACTTATAATTTCACTTTACTTTTTACTTAACCTCTTATCTGTACCTTCTAATATAATAAATTTGCCCGTTTTTCTTTATTTTTTAACCTTTTATTCTTGCTTTTAACCATTATGCACTTTAAGTCTTTCTTTTATTTTATTTTATTTTTTAACTATTATTACCCTTTCATAAATAATTTTAATATATATTATAAGAGACGTAAAGGTTAAGTTTTATATAGAGGATTTTAATCCTAATATTATGATTAAGTTTTTACTATCCTATAGAAAAAAGTAAATAATAAAAACTAAGTTAGTAAAGCTATCTCTAAGAGAGAATATAATAAGAGTAGCCAGGGATGCCATTTCTGTACTTTATAACCAAATAGCTAAGGATCTATAAGAAGATAAGCAAAGGGAAAAGGCATACACTAACCTAATAACTGCCTATTAATACTATATAGAGACTATAAATAAGAATAAGGACTTTAGAGCAGATAAAGACTATAAGAATAATATTTCTAATATTAATATATCTAGAGAGATGCTTAGCCTTAAAGGATAAATAGTAGTAAAGTGCCTTTAGAATATAAGAAAGGGCAAGATAATTACTAATACCCTTATAACTAAAGGGATTCCTGCTAGCAGTCTAAGTTAAGATCCTCCTATAACTATATAATAAATATAAAATAAATTAAAGGAACTAGACTTTAATAAGCTAATTTACTATTTTAGTTATACAGATAAATACTATTAGAACTAAAAGATAATGTTATTTATAGGAGGAAATATAGCACTAAAGCCTTTTAGTATATAGTGATATTAGGCTAGAGATAATATATAAAGTATAATAGATGCTATTTATACCTACTCTAAAGATTTTATAGCCTAGGGGGTGTAAATTAATAAAAACGGATTTTTAGTTATAAAAATAAACCTTATATATACACTATAGATTAGAGTAGTATAATAGATTTTCCTTATAAAGGAATTAATTCTAGTAGCTAATAATAATAGGCAGAAGAAGACCAAATGCCTAGCTAATACCCTAGTTATCCAGAATGTAAAACTCTGCATTAAGCAGGCAGCAGTATAATTCCTTAATAGTAAATAAATAAATAACTAAGATAGATTTAGAGAGTAGTAACTAGAATTACTATTAAAAAAGGAAGTGCTTATAGCTAGATATTATAATAAGTTAGAAGGCATTAATGGTTCTATAGCTAGGGCCCTAGCTATTATAAAATAGGTTAATTTCTTAAGCATAGGCTTCTAATAGGTAATTATTAATGCTAGTAAAGAGCATAGAACTGTAACTACTTAACAGAATACTAATATACTAAGAAAGAAACTAGCAGACTAAAGGAATTTAATTTAAGGTTTAGCTAAATAATATAAGCTAATAAGTAAAGTAGTAGCTAAAAAGACTATTCTAAAGGAGATAAAGTTAAGATTAGTAGACTAAGCTATTAATATATAATTTAATAAACTTAAAGATAGAACTAATATAGTTAAAGGGGATATTAAGGCTTATAAGAAGGCTTTTAGCATAGTAAAAGCCAGTCTTAAGATTATTAATAGGTATATTATAAGGACCTTAGCTAGAGTAGTAGTACTAAAGGATAAGGCTAGGAATATTAAAACTACTAGGCCTACTCTTTAAATACCTTTACTAGAATCTGCAGCTAGAAAGACAATCTTACTTATAAAAAGTAAGAAGTTAACTAGCTTAGTTAAGCTAAATTTACTAGCTAGTAAAAGAATAAGGTTAGCTATAGGAGTAATAAAAGCAATAGTATTAAACATAAGCTTGTCTAAGTTATTACTAAAAAAGGCAAAACAAAAAATACTTTCTAAAAATAAGCATAATATTAGTAGCGCTATAAAAAGGCAGAAAATAATAATAGAATCTGTAACTAAGAATATGGAATTAGCTAAGACATTAGATAAATAAAAGACCCTTATATAGTAGCATAAGGACTGAAAATTTTACTAACATATTATGCTATCTAACGTCGGAAGCAGTCCTAAAAATCACGTGGCTCTGGTTAGCTCTAAGCAGATTACTATTTAATTACGAAATGTATAGCTTAAATTAAAGGTTTAGCTATATTATAAAGGGCATTAAAGCAAATAGATTAATTATAGAAAAAGTTATATCTAGAGAACTATTGCTTTCCTTATAGTTACTGTGTTATATAACTTAGATATAGGAAAATTTCACCTCTATTAAGGATAAAATGGCATAGCTAGTAGCTATCTTCTGCTTAAAAGTAATAATACCCTAATAAACCCTATGAGATTACCTTTAATATACCTAGTTTAAACGCATAAAGGACTATTATATATAAGGTTAGAAGTAGAGGATAACTTGAGATATTTAATATACCCTAAGAAAAGGTACAGGCTACCTCTCCTATATTTAAGAGAAGAGCCTCTCTTTTTATAGCTTAACTCTTTCCCCTTAATATAGCTTCCCTTTATTAGTCTACTAGGTCTTTAGAGGTATAATGTTTTTATTTTTATTTTAACCTAAGTCTTTCCTATTCTCTTATATAAAGTTATTACTATAGTCTAAAGTTAGTAGCATTATTATAATATAACTATAACACTATAGATAAGAGAATTACTTATAATATAGCAACTTCTAAAAGCATATAACCAGAGGTTACTAGTAATAATAGTTACTCTCGAATAAGCCACTCATAGCTATAATAATATAAGTAGATAGAGATGTTCTGTAATCTATATCTCTATTAACAGATTATAATATAAATTTACAAGGCTTATATAGATAAGGACTTTAAGAAGTAGATATCTAGGTATAACTAGGATAGATCTAACTATAGTTAATATATTTATGCTACTTAGATTAAATTTCCTTTTATTATAGTTTATTTTGCTTAAACTAAGATATTTATTTATCTTTAAATTTTATAAGTGGTTATTATTAGATTATTTACTATTATTAAGTAATATTTCTAATAAATTAGCTGTAACTAGACTAATACAGGGAGGATACTTTATAGATTAAATTGCTTTCTTTTATAAATAAAAGTTTTTTCTTTATTAATACTAGCTTAAATAGATCTAGAGAACGACTAGAATAGTTATCTTTAAAGGAGGGGCACTTATTATAGGATAATCTGCAATGTCGGATCCCACCTATATAGAATAGATTTGTTATATAGCTAGTAAGACTTAATAATAATAATAATAACTTATACAGAATGCACTTAACTATATGACTTAATAGTAGTATATATAGGTGCGTTTAATGACCCATTTATAATAACGTTAATAACAGCTTTACGGTTGCTTCCAACCGACTACGTGACGATCCCACCACGTAACAATTTCTCTTTTTTAATAAAGAGAGAGTTTATAAGTATTAAAATCGCTTGTTTAGAGGATAGAAGGGATACATAATAGTAACCGGGAATTATAGGTCATATGCATAATACGCGTGCCCTAATTGGCTGGATTAGTATGTTATGTAACCTAGGGTAGTACTATGGCCATAATACCACACTTCTGTATTATCCCCCTCTTTTTCCTTTAGAGAATTATAACTATATAGAAATCAGACCTTTATTACCCCCCGCGTTATTGCTACAGCAATCGTACCCTGTGAAACCATCACTTATTTAATAAGAAAAAGGCAAATATAATACTACTATATAAAGGGACTGCAAACTATTATATTTAACTATAGAAAAACCCTAATAGTATAAACCTTAATAGTATAAACCTTAAACTTCCTTAGGCTTTTTTATATAATATACCTTAGGAGTAGCTCTTAAAGATATAAAAGTAAATTATAAATATTATAAATAAAGGTTAAATATAAGCTAGCTCTTTATTAGCTAGGGCTTTAGTTTTACTTATTAAGAAGGCAGAAGGGGGTTAGTAATTTTATATAAACTATTAGGTATTAAATAAAGTTATAGCCTAGGATAAATACTTTTTTTTAATTAAAAAGACACTTTACTTACTAGCTAGGGTAAGATACTTTATAAAGCTTAATATTTATATAGCCTTTTATAAGCTATAGGTTACTAAAGGAAATAAGTAGGTAATAGCATTTTAAATGTAATTTAAACTTTTTAAGTAGCTAGTTTGCCCTTTTAGTTTAGTAGGGGTGCTTACTACTTTTTAATAATATATTAATAATACCTTAAAGAATATATTAAAAGACTTTATAATAGCTTATCTAAATAATATTCTTATTTACACTAGGGGCTCTAAAAAAGACTATATAGTAAAAGTATAAAAGGTCTTATAATAGCTAAAATATACTAGGCTATACTTAAATATTAATAAGTATATATTTATAGTTATAAAAGTAAAGTACCTAGAATTTATTATAAAAGCTAGGAAGGCTATTTACTTTAACTAAAAAAAGATTATAGCTATTTAAGATTAAGAGTTACCTTAAATAGTTTATAGGGTATAAAGTTTCTTAAGCTTTATTATTCATATATGCTAGGTAGCTAGAGCCACTAACTAGTTCATCAACTAACTTCTTAATATAGGAAAAACCCTAAGATAGGGGAGAAAACCTATATTCTTTTATATAGCTCCCGCTAAGCCTTTAATATAAAGTCTTTATTGTTTTTAACTATTAGTATAAGATATCTGCCAGTTCCTCTAGAACTATAGACAATAACAGAAGTATAGTCGTGCTTTATATAAAAGGTTAGTATGTTAGTAAAAACCCCCTATAAGCACCTCCCCTCCTAATCCAGCTCTTTCTCCTTTATTCCATTATTTCCATTACCTTTAGTCCCTTTCTTAGCCTTAACATTATATATTTGCTATACCTTATAAAGCTCCTCTGCCAACCTATACTGCTAAAGTTACTTAGTTAAAAGCACCCACTTTATAATATTTAGTGCTAGCTTCTTATTATTAAGTGCTGCCCTAAGTTCCCGTAGGTCTCTTATTATAAGCACTACTAGGATTAGCCTTAAATGGTTATATTCTAAGTATAACAAGATAAGGTAGTAAATATCCTTATCTCCTCCCTAGCATTAACATATTAGTAATATTACCTTAGGTACCTATCTGTTATAAAGAAAGGCATTTAGCCCTATTTTTTCTGTTTAAAGCTATACTAAGGCTATAGATTTATGCTTTAGCAGGCTATTATAAAGCCTTACTATCTTTTTTATGCTCTTAAAGTTAGGTTCCCTATTTATTGCTATTACTTTTACCTATTCTCTTCTTACCTAAGCCTTATACCTTTATTATATCCACTGTTTTTCCTACTCCCTCTCTAATTCCTATGTAGCTATAAGGCTGCTAGAGAGGGGGGGGGGGGCATTAGGAAACGCCTTATAGTAATTACGTCAGCAGCCTTTTCCTTAGCATTATAGCTATAATGCTATTAAATTGCATGCCTGTTATATCTTCTTGCCTATGCTACTATCCTTAAGTCTTTAGTAAAATTATTACTTAATGTAATTAAGGTATAAATCCACTAGCAGTACTACTGCTTTTATCTCTAAGAGTATTACTAGTATTGCCTTATATGCCCTTATAACCCGCCTTAAGCATTTATTCTGTTCCCTTATAAATGCCTTTACTACCCCCTGTGCTACCCTTTTTAACTCGCTATAGGTGTGGTATATCCTAGCTCTATAGGCTATTATGCTTCTTATACCTATATATAAAGGGATCTTGCATACTTTAGTTAGCATCCCTATATAGACACAGCTAGCACTATAAGTACTAACTTCTGCTATAACAATTTAGTATTTACCTTCTCTATATAGGTTAACTAATAAAGCTTCTAGTAAATCTAAACCCCCAGGAATTACGCTAATTATGTTAGTTATATTATTATTCTTTTAAGTTAAATTGTTATTATAATTGCCTGCTTCTTCCTTATAAAGTATATTAGCTTACTCTTCCTTAGGTTAAACCTTAGCTTATACTCCTTTAACCACTCCTTATATATTCTTTAAGCTCTTTTTAGTTATACTTTAGTCTCCTCTGCTGTTTTTTTATATACTATAATGTTTATATTATTTAAGAACCCTAATATTAATATTAATTCTGCTGTTACTAGTCTTTAATATAGTAGTATAATATAGAGCAGAAAAAGGATAGGAGATACTAGCAACCCTTATAAAACCCCTATAGTAACTTAGATTTCCTTAGTGATATATTTATTAAATGCTAATTATACTCTTCTTTTTAATATAAAGCCCTATGCCTATTTAGCCATCTACCTTAGTAGTCGTAACTCCTTTATAGTATAGATTAATTATTTATAGCTAATAGTATTAAACGCCCTAGTAATATCTAGCTATAGTAATAATGCTATTCCCTAGTAATGCCACGCTATCTTTATAACCTCTTTTAGCATACTTAGTACTACTTTTATTAACCTGCTAGCTCTGTTGCCTATCTGTATATCTAGTAGTATATAGCCTTTCTCTGCTATAGTAATAATCCTCCTTATAATAGCTCCTTTAATTACTTTACTTATTATATTTAATAGTAATATTAGCCTTCACCCCCCTAGTCTGCCTAACTCCTTATGGGTTTTCCTAGGTTTATATAGAACTACTACCTTTGCTTGCTAGAAGGAGGCTAAATAGTATTCTAAACTATAGTATATATTTATAAGGCATGTTAAACATAATATTAGGGCTACTTTATATAGCTTAAGGAAACCTATTAGCAGCTTGTCTAGCCCTAGGGCTTTCTAACTTATTATATTCTTTATAACTTCTTTAATTTCCTCCTCTATAAACATAGAAACCACTTAATTATTATTATAGTATCTTATCTCTGCCTTTATCTCTAGACCTAAAGCCCTAGCTATAGATAATAAAAAGAACCTCTCTATAAATGCCTTTACCTTACCCTTATATATAACCTTTACTATCTCCTCCTTACTATTATCTCCTAGCCGAGTTAGTGGTAGGACCTGTTATATCTTAGGAGAAAGTCTACTTTATAGTCAGGCCTAGCGCTCTAGAGTCCAGAGGCTCCCTTTAAACCTAGATAACTTACTAACTACTTATTACTAACTACTTCTCTTCTCCTCTAAAATAATATAATCCTATTTTTTTATAGCTTTTATTAAGGCCTGCTATAATTCCTATGTTTATTATTACTACCACTGCCTATTAGCACATCTTGCCTTTACTATTATATCCTTTACCCTTTTATTCCACTAAGGCTATAGTTTACTATACCCTTAAGGTTATTTAGGTGCCACTATATTAGCTATCTCTGTAAGCTATTAGGTAAGCCATTATATATAGTTATTAATTTCTTACTAGTTATATAGTAAAAGCTCTAACCCCTCTTTTCTAAGCCTGTTTAAAGCCTTTACTATAATAAGGTTCTTATTTGCTATTCTCTAACCCTAAACTAACCCTAGGCTGTTGCTTAATTTCTTACTTATCCTAATGCTAATAAGCTAAGGCATATAGTTAGATCCGGCGATTTCCACTAGCCTAATAAATTTAATACTAATATTATAAGTAGTTTATATATAGTTAATAGTACTATCCCTACTACTATATTCTCTCCTTATTACTTCTCTAAACAGCATAGCTAGGCTAAGTTGCCACCTTATTATAAATTCTAACATCTTATTATACCCTTAAGAGATTTAGCTAAATCTGTCTTATAAGGAGTAGTATTAGTTAAAGTCCCCTATAAACACACTCTAGCCCTTTGCCTAGGTATTAGTAAAGTATTATAAAGGCATCTGCTACTCCCTTTTATAAGCCAGGAAATAGATATTATATACCTTTACTTTATATAGCTTAATATTATACTAATCCTCTTCCCTCCTTATAGTTTAAAGTCCTATCTTAACCTTTTTATATATATAAATTACTATTCTTCTGCTATATATTACTAATATATAGTGCCCTTAAGATAGATTTAGTAGTATACTATTATAACCTCCTAGTTTCTAAATAGCTATTACCTTAGGGCTAACGCTATGCCCTAATGCTAAATATACTAAATTGCTTTTCTTCTGTGTATTCTAGTATATAACCTTAATTATATACTTTATTATATGCTTTAGAGCACCCTAGTTAGGCTGGCTCTGGTATTATTTTGCCCTTTAGTTAGTTATAAAAAGGCTAGTATTATGCCTTTCTCTGCTAGTTTCTGTTATCCTAATTATAGCTTATAGGTTTATCTTATAAAAAGGCCCTTTAGTTATATGCTTCTTTCTCTTAACTATCTCTCTATTAGTCCCTTAGTCTTTTTTTTATAATAACCCTTACCTATAGTAGCTGTTATAACCTTTAACTAATAGCTATAGAAAAATAGCGGCCTTATAGTATAAGCCTCCCTAGCCTGCTGCTATCTATTATTACTTACTAAGCATAGCTAAGACTATACTAAATATACCCCTATATAATTTAGGCATCTCTCCTGTACCTTACCTGTTAATATCAGGTAAGTCCTATTTCCCTTAAGGTGTTTTTTAGTAGCATACCTACTATATCTTGCTTCCTCCTTATAGTACCTAGTAATATACCTAATCTTATAATAATTATAATATTACTTTAAGTAGATTATCTTATTATATAGCTTAGCATTAAAAATCTTTACTTAGTATATTATTCCCCTATAGTATAGGCAGTTTACTACTTTAGTGCCCTTAATATTAACCACTAGTAATGCCCTTATTACTATTTCCTTAAGCTTCTATACTATTATCTTTACTATATTTAAACCATTCTCCTTTTTAATGTTCTTCCTTATATCCTTAGTTATAATATGGTTTATTAATTATATTAGGAATCCCTTAATAATTATACTAAACATCTTCCTATTTACTTTCGCCTTAGGTCTAAAGGTAACTCTTACTTAGGCCGTGTTTTCCTTTTATTTTCTCCCTGCTTTAATAAATATAATAACTATATCTCTACTCTATAGTTAGCATACTACTACTACCTCCTTTATACTAATAGTGCTATTTACTGCCTTTATAATCTCCCCTAGTAATTTATTCCTAACTGCCTTATTAATAGTATTTTCTTTTATTATTACTTTCTAGTAATAGCAGGCTAGTATTACCATACCCTTTATTTAGGCTAAAGGAATTATTATATTCTGCCCTATAGCTCTATAAGCTATAATAGTTACCTAAGTCCCTCTAACTACTAATTTAATCCTAGGAATAGCCTTTATTACCTCCTTAACTACCTTCTTAACCGTGGTTTCTACCTTATTATTAACTGCTTTTATAATTAAAGCCTATAAGCCTCCTATACTAGTTCTTATTTAGGCTATTTCCTCTCCTATATTTATAGCAATTTATATAATAGTTTTAATAAAAGCTTATACTTTTATTATTTCTATCTTTAAAATAACTTTTATTATTAATTCCTTTAGTAATTTTATTTTATTCTTTAGTTTTTCCTATACTACTATTACTCTAGGATTCTCTCCTTAATACTATATTTCTTCCTAAGTAGTACCTTATTCTTTATTAGTTATAAATCTATATAAAAATTTATTAATTATTATACCCCTTATACTGCTTACTCCCCTTATATAATATGCTATTACTAGGAGGGGTAATTAATAATAAGGAATCCGATTCCGTGCTTCTTTTTCGTTTTAGGCGTAATACCGCGTCGTATCCGCAGTGCTGTTCAGTAGCCTGCCCTATTTAACTCACATATAGACGGATATAATCTTCTTAAGCTTTATAAATTTTTATTAAGAGTTTATTAATAACTTCTTAGACTTTATAGGCCCTTTAACTAACCTTACTAAGAAGGCTACTAGGTTTTACTAGTCCTTAAAATATAAAAAGGCATTTTAAGCACTTAAAACTGCCTTTATTTTATTTTTAATTTTTATATAATAAGAATTTAACTTAAAGATATAAATAAAAGCTAACTCTTTTAATAAGGCTATAAATAAATACCTTTTCTAATATAATTTAAAAAGAGTATAAAGGCTAGTAGCATACTACTTAGCATAACTAACAGCTATATAGCGGAATTATATAATTTATAATAAGGAGCTTTTTAGTATTATTTCCTGTTTAAAGGTATAATTAGCTAAGCTAAGGAGCATAGCTTAGCTATTTATAATTCTTATAAATTATAAGAACCTAATATATTTTACAGCCCCTTAAAAGATATTTAAAAAATAAGTAAAATAAGCAGAAATATTATCCCTTTTTAACTATTACTTATACTATTACTTAAGTATATAGGTGGGGTAGCTAAATACTCTGTTTTTTTAGAACTAAGATTAAAGTAAAAGGGAATGTTTAGTAGGTTATATATTTTGTTTAATTTAGCAGATATTAGAGATAGTTTAAGAGCTAGGAGCTAATATAATAAGCCTAGTTAAAGTGTAAATAATAGGCAAATTAAGGGAAAGTAATAACTAAAATAAGAATAATTTAAAAGATTTAAATATAATAGTAGGTTTTAAACTAAAGGTTTTAAGTCCTTTCTTACTAAGCTTTAATTTATTTTAGAATAAACTGCTTTAAAATCTATAGAACTAAGAGGTTACTAAACATAGTTTATACTAAATTTAACTAAAAGTAGTACTAATAATAAAGTAAAAGTTTTTTATATTTATAAAAACCTAGTTATAAATAGCAAACTATACTTTAAATATATAAAAAGCATTATAATTTTAGGGATAGCTTTAGGTACCTTATTATAAGCCTCTTACTACCTCTCTTATATAGCAGATTTATAACTTACTTATATTAGGTTACTTAGGGTAAAATACTACCTTTTAAGTATTATATAAGGATTACTATTAAGATAAAATATTAAAGAATATAATATAATATATATAAAACTACTATTACTTTAATAGGCATAAGAGCTAATAACTTTATTAGGGTTTATTAAAACTTATACTAGCTATAAACTATTATTAGTTATAAATCTTAGTAGATTTTATAATAAAACTCTTAGTATATAATAAGGCATTACTATACTTCCTAATAGTTATTATAAACTATCTCTTTAAGTATATATAGCTAAAGGTAATAATAAGTATAATAGCTAAAGTATATATAAAACAATTTAAATATTACTAGTAATATTTCTATAAATTCCCCTATTAAATTATTTTTAATTATAGTTTAGATTAGCTTAATTACTTTTAAACTATACTTAATAAGTAAGTAAGTATTAAGTAACTATTATTTATATCTTATTATTCTTAAATAAACAGGGGTATAAAACAGGTAAACTAAAAAGTATAAGTAGTTTTATAAGTAGTTATTACCTTTTTATAGTATAACTAGGCTAACTATTTACTAGCTTATTAAATAGCGCTTAATAATTAAATCTTTATAATAATTAGTATAAGTATAAACTAAGCGCTAAAGGGCTTTAATATTAAATTAGTTTAGTATATACTAAATAAGACTATAAGCCTAATCTTACTTAAAGAAAAAGTTATATTATTCCTAAAATATATTTAGAACAGAATAGTAATAATATAAGCTATAATTAATTTTATATAATAATATTAATAAAATATAGTAAATATTTCCTGGCGTTTAGTAGAATATTACTAAATAGGGGATTTTATATAGTTAAATCTTTATTATATAAAGATAAACTATTTTAGCTAAAAACTTAACTAAGTAAAGGTAAAATATAAGATAAAGACACTAGCTTTACTTACTATTTATTTAAATATCTTATAGGGAATATACCTGGTTTTTTATATAAACCTTATTAAGAGGGTAGCTACTAATCTACTCCTATTATAATAGCTAGCTAATTTTAGACCAGGCCTAACACTACTGCTTTATAAAAATAACCTAGATTTAGCAGAATATAAGATTAAGAAAATAGTAGTAGTAAGAAATACCCGGGGTTAGGGTAATTTAGGACATGTTAGTAAAGTAAGTAAAATATATTTAGCTAATATAAGAACCTTTAAAAAGTTTTTTAAATATAGCAGTACTAAAGCAGTATAAGGCATAATAAGGCAATATATGTAGTAATAACAGGCCTATATAAGGGGTAACCTAATTTCTAACTATATTCTGCTAAGACTATATAATAATTTGCTCTAACCCTTAAACAGCAAGAAAGGGGCTATATAATTGATTTAAGCTTAAAGCTTAGATTTATACAGCTAAAGAGCAGACGGCTTTATATAAGCAATATATAAGCAGCTTAGGCCCTAGTTATATATATAACTATAAAGGCAGGGATACTAAAATTAAATAAATCTTTTCCTTCTCTTTTTCTTTATAAATATTATTCTTATTTAAGTTACTAGCTCTACAGTAGCATCCTAGCGAGACCATAACATATAGGGATTAAATAATTACTCTTTATATTATATTACTTATAAATAAATAGTAAAATAAAATAAATAAATTAAGAGATTTAGGCAGTACTATAAATAGTTATTACTTTCCCCTAATAAGATTAGGCTAGTTACTTACTAGTATGCTAAATAGCACTTAATAATTACATATTAATAGTAACTAGTATAAGTATAAATTAGGCGCTTAAAGGATTTAATATTAAATTAGTTTAATATATATTAAAAGTAATAAAGAGTATAACTTTTCTTAAGAAAAAGGTAGTATTATTCTTAGAACATATTTAAAAGGGAATTGCTTTAATATAAGCTACTATTAATTTTACTTAATAATAATAATAAGAGGCCTTAAATAGATTTAAATGCCTGGCTAAGCAATACTAAGCAGGAAACTTTATATAGTTAAATCTTTATTATATTAAGATAAACTATTTTAGTTATAAACTTAACTAGGTAAAGGCTAAATATTAGATTTTAAACATACTTATATTATTAATAGTTTGTTTAAATATCCTTTAGGGAATATACTTAGTTTTTTATATTAATCTAATTAAAAGAGCTGCCTTTAACCTACTATTATTATAATAGCTAGCTAATTTTAGACTAGGTTTTATGCTCTTACTCTATAAGAACAATAAGGATTTAGCAGAATATATAGTAAAGGAAATCTTAGCTATAAGAAATATATAAAGCTATAAAAACTAGCAGAATGTTTTAATAAAGTAGTTAGGTTATACTTAGCTAACTTAAAAACCTCTAAAAAGCTTCTTAAAAACAAAGGCACTAAAAAGATTTAAGATATAATAGGAAAGCATTCTTAGTAATAATAGCCCTAGTAGACGGGCTTTATAATTACTATTTAATAATACTAAAAAAAAAAAAAAACATAAAAACAAAAGATTTTTTAACAGATTTCTAAGAAATATTAGCATATATATATTAAGAAAACAAGCCCGGTTTACGGGCTACTACTATAGGGTGTGCGGCAGAGGTTAAGGAGATTTAAGAAGAACCTAGATCGTACTAGGGTAACGTCCTACTAAACATTAGGGGTCGCGCTAGTAGGGTGATTTAGTAAACAATAGTAAGAGCGCGTTTAATCTAGTTTATTTAAGAAAAGAAGACCTTTATAGGGACAATAGGACGCTAGAAGGGGGCTATATAATGGATTTAAGCTAGAAGCTCAGATTTATATAGTTAAAAGCTTAGATTTATATAGGCAGAAGAATAGTCACCTTATATAAGTTATATATAAGTAATTTAGGCCTTAAGTAGATATAAGGCGGATATAAAAGTATATATATAAGGTTATAGGTATTAGGCAGACCTTTTCCTTTTTTCTTTTCTTATAAATATTATTCTTATTTAAGTTACTAGTTCTGTAGTTGCTCACTAGGCCGGACTATAACAATAGTAAAGAAAATCTTAGCTATAAGGAATATATAAGGCTATAAGAACTAGTAAGATGTTTTAGTAAAGTAGTTAGATTATACTTAGCTAACTTAAGAATCTTTAAAAAGCTTTTTAAAAATAAAGGCACTTAAAAGATTTAAGATATAATAGGAAAGCGTCCTTAGTAATAACAGCCCTACTAGACGGGCTTTATAATTACTATTTAATAATACTAAAAAAAAAAGATTTTTTAACAGATTTCTAATAAGTATTAGCATGTATATATTAAGAAAATAAGCCTAATTTATAGGCTACTACTATAGGGCATATAGCAAAGGCTAAGGAGGTTTAAGAAAAACCTAAATTATACTAAAATAATATTTTACTAAATATTAAGGGTTATGCTAGTAAGAGTAATAATAATAACTATAGGGTTATAAGAAGTTTCCTAGCAGTAGGGTAGCAGAGGCCTTAAGTAAGATAGATTATTTTAATATAACTACTATAAGAATATAAAATAAATAAGGGCTAAGTTCTTAGTAATAGCCCTATATAATCCCTTAAGTATATTAGTAAGTTCTTTTATATTAGTATATTATTATTAAGGTAAAGTAATAATAAAGTTTAAAGGTAGTATAAACATAAACTAAGGGTTTAAGGTTATATTTTAAGAGAATATAGTAAGGCCTATAGTTATATATAATAAAGGCATAGTAATAGCGTATTAATAGGTGTTTTTAAAGTAGTATATTATATGTTTAGAAATATAATAAAATTCTAGAGTTATGATTATTTATCTTGCTTTTTGCCTATCTTAAGGGAAAATAACAGGAGTATATATAGCAGCTTTATAGTAAATAAGATTCTTTATTTTATAAATATAATAATATAATTAAGAGTTTAATACTAGGAGTTTATAGTTTTATATATAGACTGTTAGGATAGTCACTAGACAAGAGCGTAAGGGTACAAAGACCTACTAGGGCAAGCCGCGCCTTAGCTATATATATATATATAAGGGAACAGGCCTTATAAAGAGAGAGAGAGGTTAGTAAATATAGTATTTATATACTAACCCTATCTATAGCTATTTAGCTTTAAGTACGCTTAACTATAGCCTTTACTTTACTAGTAAACCTCTAACTATAATAGAATATTTACTTTTTTCTATAAGAATAGTAAACTATTAGCTTAGTAAAGATATTAACCTAAAGAATAAATATATAAGCAAGTAGCTATATTAATATAGTAACTATATAAGTATTAGATAAACTTAATAAAGATAAAAGCAGCTTTAGTATTATTATAGCATAAGATGTTATATTATAGCTAGAACCCCTTATACTTATATTAAAGTGTAAAATAAGAGAACTTATAAAAATAAAATAAACTTACCTTAATAATACTATAAGTAATTAGTATTATTAGTCTAAACCCTAGCACACCTAAATCTAAGATATTAATACATAGGCTAATAAAGAAGAAGAGTTAGATTAAGAACTTAAGAAAGCTATAAAGAAGCTATGCCTTATTTAAAAGAACGCCTAAGTTAAGAAAATATAGTAGGACTTAATAAACCCCTTAGTAATTATACTAGAGAAGCCTAGTCTAACTGCTTTTTCCTAGACAGATACTTTAGGTAATTAATTAATAGTAACTTACTTATAATATAGCCTTAAAAAGTATAATTAAAAGCCCTAGTTTATAAGGAAGATAGCTATAAGAACTTATAATTCTTTTTTATAAACTTAAACATAGCTTTTATTATAAATAGAGTAACCTTTATAAATAACTTAACTAAGGTTGCTTATGCTAGCAGCTGCTTAGTAAAGAAAGCAAAGTAATAATAAAATAGGTATATAGCTATAAATAGTATTATAAACTTTAATAATTATAGCTAAAAAGACTTTATTATATAGCTAAAGAATAAAGTAATAAATAAGAATATATACTGCTTAAAAGTAATAAAGTTACTACTAGAGTTATAGTAATAAAATAACTAGCTATTTATAGTATTTATTAAGATTTAGGGAAAAATAAAAGGGAAGTTACCTAAAGATATCCCTAAGAGAATTCAGATTTATATATTTATTAATAGCTTAAACTATATAATAAGGAAGTAGGTCCTTAGCTAAGAATTTTCTAAGTCTTAGGTATACCTTATTAAATAGGATTATAAGGCAGAAGTAGCTACTAAGGGTTATAATAAGAGACCTTATTTTTATAAAAAATAAGCTAGGTTAATGTTACTATTAAAGGATAAGCAGGGGATGAGTAGTAAGAGAGAGATAAGCTAGGGCTAGTAATCTTATTCCTGTTTTAAATATAAAAAATATAGCTATATTACTCCTTATTATAAAGTACTTAATTATAAGACATATAGATTAAATAGGTATATAATAAGTTTATACTATAGTAATTATAAGAAAGTAGTATAGGCTATAGACCTAAATATAACACTAGTAACTATAATATACGCTTAAGGATATGTTATTATAATTAAACCCCTAGGCTAAATTAAGGACTTTAAGAATAAAATTAATAACTCTTAAATAAAAATAAGAATAAAACTATAGTAAGAAGAAAGCTAAATAGTAGTAAACATACTATTTAACCTAAAAGTAATAAACTTAATAATATATTTAAACTTATTATCTAAAGCTAATTAAAGTAGGGTAAAAGCAGATAAGGTAAAGCTAGAAAGTGCCTTACTAATAGAACTAAAGCACTAGAGTATTATTAATAAAGTGGTATAAATAACAAATAGTATAGGTTATAGTAAATTCTATTAACTTTGCTACTATATAACAGATACTAGAGAGGGACTAATCCTAGGAATAAACTAGGCTATAGACTATAAGCTAAAAGTATTATTATAAGCATTAGGTTGTTAGAAATACCTAGTAATAAGGGAATGCCTAAAGCTAATTACTAGTTTATAATAGGTTTACTATATAAAAAAAGCAGCAGGCATAATACTAATCCTTAGCTAATATATAGTATAACTATTTATTTTCTAGAAAGAACTAAATAAATAAAAAATAAATAAAGAGGTTACTATAAAGGTGCTTTTAATAGAATATAAAGAATTTATAAATATATTTTTAAAGAAGTTAGCTAGTAGGCTACCCTCTCTAGAAGGAAAAACTTATATAATAGAATTAATAAAAGAAGGAATACTACTATAAGGGCTAATTTATAACCTAGTAGAAAAAGAGCTATAAGTTCTCTGTAAATACTTAGCGGATATATAAAAGAAAGGCTAGATAAAAAGATTAATAAGTCTAGCAGGAGCACTAATCTTATTTATACTAAAAAAGAAAGGCTAACTACGCCTTTATATAAATTATAAAGGCCTTAATAAGGTTACTAAGAAGGATAAGGCCTTTCTTTTCCTTATATTAAAATTATTAAATAGATTAAGAGGAGTAATAATTTATATAAAGCTAGACTTAAAAGATACTTACTACTAGATATATATTTATAAGGGTAATAAGTAAAAAATAGCTTTCTAATGCTAATATAGTTACTTTAAATATCTTATTATACCTTTTAGCCTAGTAAATGCACCTACTACCTTCTAAGAATATATTAATGCTATATTAGGAGAGCTAGTAAATATAATATATATTATTTATTTAGATAATATTCTAATTTATAGTAATAATATAGCTATATATAAGGGGTATATTAAACTAGTCCTATAGAGATTATATATTATAAAGCTATATATAAACCTTAATAAATGCAAATTCTTAATAATAAGGGTTAGCTTTCTTAGATTTATTATTATATTAAAGGGTATTAAAATAGAACCAGAATACATTAAGGTAGTAATAAAATAGCCGCTACGTGGTAGTATACTAAATATACAAATCTTTCTTAGGTTTATAGGAGTTTATTAAGGTATATAGTAAAATTACTATCCCTTTAATAAACCTTTTAAACAGAGAGTTTAAAGGGACCTTTAAACTCCCTTATAATATATAAGCTATATTTAAGATATTAAAATAAAAGTTTTTAAAAGTATTAGTCCTAGTTTATTTTAATTTAATAGCCTCTTTTTAAGTTAAAATCAATAACTTAGTATTTACTATTAGCATAGTATTAGTAATATTAGTACTAAGTAATTAGTACTTAGTTATATATATATTATAAAAGTTATTAGGTCTTAAACTCTACTATATAATACCTAATACTAAGCTACTAGCTATATAAAAAGCTTTTTACATATAAAGATATTACTTAGCTTACTTATAGTATTTAATAAAAGTAATTACTAATTACTTAAACTATAAATACTTAGTAATAAAACTAAAGCTTTTTAGTAAATAAGTTATAGTATTAAATAAACTTTATTTATATAATTTTATAATTAAGTATAGGCTAGGGAAGTTAAACCCGGCTAATAGATTATTTTAAAGACTAGACTACTTCTTAAAAGTAGCTATAGTAAAGGTATAGTTATTATACCTACTAATATTTTTAAAAAGTTTATAAAGAAAGAGTAAAGTAATAGTAGTGCTAATAAGGTAGTATATATATTAGTATTTTAAGGCATAAAGGCCTTATTATAAGAGATATAAAAAGAGAGTAATATAAGAACTATATATTTAATTAGTATATTAATAGTAACTATATTTAATAATATAGTATTTAAGAGTTTAAAGTAAGTTAGTAGTAAGAAGACCTTTTTAACTATATATTTAAGTAGTATAAAAGCTATATATTTAAGTAGTATATTAATAGTAACCCTATTTAATAATATAATATTTAAGAGTTTAAAGTAAGCTAGTAGTAAGAAGACCTCCCTAGCTATATATTTAAGCAGTATAAGAGCTATATATTTAAGTAGTATATTAATAGTAACCCTATTTAATAATATAGTATTTAAGAGTCTA